>WAAB01006723.1:4409-19639 GCA_013389865.1 Piaya cayana | reverse complement strand
TAGGCTGGTGAAGGGGCTGGAGAACAGGCCTTATGAGGAACAGCTGAGAGAGCTGGGGTTGTTTAGCCTGGAGGAGACTGAGAGGAGACCTCATTGTTCTCTATAACTACCTGAAAGGAGGTTGTAGAGAGGAGGGAGCTGGCCTCTTCTGCCAAGTGACAGGGGACAGGACGAGGGGGTATGGCCTGAAGCTCCACCAGGGGAGATTTAGACTAGACATGAGGAGGAAGGTTTTCACACAAAGGGTCATTGGGCATTGGAACAGGCTGCCCAGAGAGGTGGTTGAATCGCTTTCCCTGGAGGTGTTTAAGGCACTGGTGGACAAGGTCCTGAGGGACATGGTTTAGTGTTTGACAGGAATGGTTGGACTCGATGATCCGATGGGTCTCTTCCAACCCAGTGATTCTATGAATGTTGCTACAATCTAGAATTTTATCAGTTTTACAAATAATTACTATAAGATTTCTGCTTACTGGGCTGATTTTGGAATATTATTTAAACTTAAACCACAGACTGAATTAAAAATGCATAATTTAATCATTCATTTCAAAACTAAATCACCTTAAATATCTCACATTGTAAACTTTGAAATATTCTATGAGACATTATCTAAGCTTAATACAAAAGGTCTAAAGACTTATTTTTAAATTCTAAGTCTGGAGAGTTCAGGCTGTCCAGTACCATGCATTGAAAAACTATTCTCTAGTAGCTGACTCTACATAGTAATGTAACAACAGTAACATTACTGGAAACGAATTATATAAAGGATATATTGAAACAGAAAAAAGTAACAAAATTTAAGTAATTTTGGTAATCATCTTGTTGTTTTGTGCACTAATCTGTTAAATACAGCAGTATGTGCCTTTGAAGGAAGTAGAGAAGACAAACTAGTCACTGATTAGTTAGAGCAGCTAACTGCCTCTTTCAACTTCTTTTTTCAAAATAAACACTCTTGACTTCTGTCCATAAATTTAATGCTTGGAATATCAGTAAAGTATACAGGTTTCTGTCTACAAGTTTTCCAGCTGATCCACATGAATCAATGTCCTATTGTGTTTTATCTTTATTGACACACATTGTGTTGAACAGATGACTTTGTTGAATATGCAAGTTACGAGACCTCTCTATGAGAGAGCACAAATAGTACGGTGTCTGTTACCACCTGATTCAAAATATTTGCTATTTCAGACATATTACTTGAAAAATGTCAGGTCATATTCTATTTTGTGTAAGTTGTAGGTTGCTACAATTTTTATATCTATCAACAACTAACAACCTGGCAGTGTGTTCTACAGATGCACAATCTATTGGTTTTCAAAGTTCTGTCTTATTTCATAATACAGTGATCTCGAAGGTATTCCCAGTATTTCCCAAATATGAACACTGAGCTATCATAAAAAACACTGCTTTCTAAACAATGACCTTAAACTAATTCTAAGCATCCTACACAAGATTTCAAGACTATTCTTTAAGATCACAACCAATCTAGAGTGATGCATGTGAAGCATCACACATTCTCCCCCTGTGACTCTAAATGGTTTTGTCTATGCTCATATACAAATGGAACAGAAAGTAAAAACTGGTCTTAAAATTGCCATTTAAAAATACAGACAGGGATACAGATAAGTCCAAGAAATTTGTGCCTATGGTTTTCTCTGTGCATGGCTTAGCTACTCTAGAAGATATTCACACCCTTTGGTCTGTTTCTGTTCCCACTATGAATTTAAACTAACTGAATGGAAAGGGAGATAAATTCCATTTCTTTTTTAATATATAGCTGACACCATATCTCAGTTGCTCAAGACTTCTACTAATCGCCTTTCTCTGTCTCAAAGGAATAACTGCTGATGGTAAAGTTAATTAGCTAATGTCTTTAAATCTTAGGGAGTACTTGGATTAACAGATTTGTATATTCAAAAAAAAGTCACAAATAAAATGGTCAGCTAATTTACTTTGTAACTGAAAACTATCCAAATAATACTCTACCTTAAAGAGAAAAGATTCTTACATTTCAAAAAAGAAGAAATGTTAGATTAAGTGTTTTCAATACTTTTTCATCCTGTCTGTTGATACAAGCAATTGGAAAAAATGCAACCTGCAGCTGGATGTTTTCACTAATGACAAATTTGTTCCTTGTCTGTACTAAATTCTCACATACAATTAAAAACCTGAAAAAATTAACAGAGTTTTGCCCATTAAAATAAAAATTTCTATTTGTTTTTAAGGTTGTGTGAATCTATGTTTGACTGCTCCTAAAAGTTTGATAAATATGACAGAAATTTTGCTTTTGTATGAAATGTTTCTGCATAATTAATTGCAAAATTAAAGTATCAGGGACAAACACTCTAGGATAAGGTAGCGCATTTTAAAACAGTGTTTTAAGGGAAACAATGTAATTTAAAATAAATTTGTTTGTGCAACTGCAATAGAAAAGTATAATAAACCTATAAGTTTCTGCAAATGACCCATTGGAGAACCTGTACTGGTCAAAACCTTTGTACTCGTTGCACTAGTTAATTTTAATTTTTAATTTTATTTGTTTTCTGTTGTTTTATAATTCCCTCAAGAAAGCATCCCAAATACAAACCTACATAAATGAATTTCTAAATAACTTTATGTAAAATCAGATAAAAGGTTACTCTCTGCAATGTAGTCCAGGAGTTTGAGTAATGAATGGAAACTTTCCATTACTGTTATCTCTCAGCTGTTTGACTGAGCAGAAGCAAAGAAAGAAGACTGAGCATTTTGAGGATTTGGTGTAGATGAAACCCTAATAGTTTTAATTTCTAACTAGCATTCAGCTAGACATATTCAAAGACTATGAACTCTCTCTTACCACAGTGCTCTTTTTCAGGTGTTTTCCTTTTCACTATCACTACTAAGATTTAGAGGAAATATTTAATCAAAAAAAAACCAACCACAAATTCTCTTTTGCCTTCTCACCTTTTAACTTAATCTAGTTGAGATCACTTGTGTAGTGCGTTAGGGTGAGATATTTTACAGACCTCACAGCTTTATCCTCTTTTTTGTTTTTAAAGTAAGGAATCATTCAATCCTGCAACAACTAGGCTGAAGTACAAATAGCAAAATGTTGTTTTCACTGACAGAGAACCATTGCAAAAAAAAAAAAAGGAATATGCATCTCTCCTAAAAATAATGCATCATGAGATATACTTTTTGTTCATAATTTCACTTATAGAAAGTTGCGTTTTGTGAATTCTAAACTCTACAAAACAAAGGACAAAATTAGTTAAGTCACCATCTTTTCCAGTTACTATACTGTGCCATTTGATTTGATGGATATTCGTCTTTCAATCATGCCACATAGAACGAAGGATTGAGTTCTGCTGCCTTCATAAGACTGTCTGATGAAAAATTGTGCTTCAAAGATTACATTACAAAAAATAGGGATACACAAGCCAGTTAAGGTAAAGGAGATTCTGACAAAGGCTTCAAATGGTCATAGCTTTAATTTTTTCACTTATGACATTTTGCCTTTGAGAATAGATTTTTATGTTTTAGGGGTACAACTAAGAGACCATTTAGAATATACATGGAAATTGGTTAGTGGACTGACAAAATAGCTACTGGGTATACCTAATACTTTCAGATTTTAGCCTCTTCTCTCCTTCTATGAGCACCAGTGCTGTTGTAAAGCTTTGGGAACTTTAGCTAACTAATGCTTCCTAGCCATAAAGAAAAGACCATACAATTAAAAAAGCTTATTAGTATAAAACAGAAGCAGATCTGAATAACGACTGAAGTTTGGAAATGATTTTACAGCCTTTTAAGTGTCAGAGACACACAGCAAAAAAAACCAGGTTACTTTGCCACCCATTCATCTGATGCTGAGTGTAAGTATAGGGTCAACATTCATCAGTACAAGTTGGAGAGGTGGGTTCATGTTTACTGTTCCACCTAGTATTCAGAAGTGCCTCTTTGTGCATACAGAATGCTTAATCCTTTTTCTTTCCTTAAAGTCCACCTTCCTGTATCTTTTCAATTGTCTACTTTCTCTGCTCATTAGGAGATTTTAGGTACTATATTTCACATTTTTTAAGTATATTTCTGTCTAGTTTTATCCACTAGAAATAAAGACAAGATTTATGTGGGATTTTCCTATTTTTGAGCATATTTTCCTTAAAAACAAGTGGGAAAAAGAATAATTATTTATAAAGCTACATGGCTCTTCAGATTACCAAGAGCTTTTTTATGAGTTGAACTTGGACCTTGTTTTCAGGATAAATAAATAATAAAAATTTGAAAATTTTTTACTCTATATGCCTTGCAGAAAAATGGTTTAACACAGCATGGGAAAAATTATGTATTCTGGAATTTTATTTTTTGTTCATTGGACCTTGTAATGTACTATCACAAAAATTATTTCATGCAAAATAATAAAAATCAATATGATTAAGTTAAATAGTTTAAAATATGAGAAGGAATATACTTTAAACAAGCAAAACACCACAACAAATGTAAACACTATTCATATGAATATTTTCAAGTACTTAATTTTGCTTAAGTTTTAAATAAACAGTGAAGTCCCCTGGGTACATATTTCTATTTTCCTAATTCTAGGAATAGAGCTCTTAATAATTCATAGTACACATCAATACCATATAGATAGAACCAAACATACTCCAACTTTTATTCACTGTTTTTTTGTTTAGTATTCCTTTAAATTCCTAGGAGATGACTATGGTACTTTTAAAATTAATAGTAGGTACATTATTAAATAAAACTTAGTAAATGATCTAGATTTTTAGAGCAGAGCAAATGTTACTTTTGCATAAGTATTTAGTTTTTTAAAGAACTAATACAACAAATTATTTTCTGTCTGAGTTCTCAACGACAGAGAGCAGATATTCTCTGTTAACTTTTTTTGAAGCATCCTTGGTCCGCAATGGTTACTTTCATGATGAGTAAACAGTTGGCAAGGAACTCCCTCTTGTGGTCAAACATTCTTAATTAGGAAAGGAATACTGAGCTGATGGTAAAGACTATTAGAACATGGGTCACTAAAAACTATTAAGATTAACAATATAGATATACGTAGTTCTAGGGAAGTAGTTCACTGCAAATCAAAGATGGACATATGCTTTTAATGTTTTCCTGAAAAATAAGGATTTGCACCACTGTTTTGGATAAATCAATTCTGAAGTGAACTCTCTCCCTTGCCTCCTTTCTCCTTTCTAAATCAGAGCTATATCTATAACAAGATCTTAATTCACAATGCACGTCTTTGATACAAGCACAAAGAAAGTATAGCTTCTCAGCAGTTCTGGCTTCTGATGTGACATTCACAAAAAAGTGAATCAGATGAGCTTAAAAAATTGCAGAATGGCTGAATATTTCTCAAGGGGTATTAACACTTACAACAGACCTTTAAGTAGTGTTTGGCCATGGTGTGTGCCAGCACTGTCCCTTACACTCTGTGGCGATAACTGAATAGCATCAAGTCAGGAGAGCTTTGCAGTGCTCCAAGTTATGTATGTGACAAAATAAAACTCAGATTACTGGCAGACTGAAAAATCATCCTGTGCTTAATAGCTTGATTTGAATGCTGCTGCCAAATACTTCAGCAGCAACAACAAAACCCAGCTGCACCTGGATGGACCTTTTCTATTGATTTTTCTTTTATATCACACACTGAATATTTCTGCCTAGCAAAGTATCCTCATCTGAGGGTCAGGTTCAGTTTCCGCAAAGTGATTCTAAAGATTTTCATGAAATCAGAACTGATATCAGGCATGATTTCTTACTACACTGTTCTACATTAGAGCTGTAAGATGTAGATAGGAGCATGAAATGCAGTGGTGTAATGCACCAAAGATGAAGTATTTGTCTTTGACCTACTTTTTCTATATTATATGATTTCCCTAATTAAAGTTTTTGGACTCCAGTTCGTTATGATAGTATGGTGAAAATAAATGTGAGCCAAAGAAGACACATATAGGTATAAAGGAACTGAGAGGAGAGCAGTCCTTCAGATAATGTGGGACAGTGGATTGCTGTCTAGGTTGATGAGCCAAAAATTAACTCCCCCCCCGCCCAGTAAATCCACCTTCTTATCTAGATTCATGAGAACTCAAAGCAGTGGCATGGGAATTGTTTGCAATATGAGCAACAATGCCAGCAGAAAGTGGACACTCACAGGAGCAGCAAAATATAATAATTTCTCTTTATGAGCACTTTTATTCATGCACATTAAATGCGTGACAATGCACTTTGTCTTCAGGACACCTCACATTCCAGATAGCAGAAATATGGATGGTGGTATAAAGATTGGTATTACATTTAGCTTTTGCGGGAGAAAGTACAACATAAATCTTTATTAGGTAAAAAAAAAATCAAGGTTGATGAACAATGCTACTAAGAGAAGAAGAAACTGCTGTTTATTAATAATCATAATTATAAGATTATAATTATAATTATAATTATTAAGATAATTAATATCTTAACTGAAAAATATGGGGTTGAAGGTCTACACTTTACCTCTAAAGCATTGAATCTGAGATCTGGAAAAAGCAGAAGATGTAGAGAGTAAAAACCATCTTACACTTTTTCAGTCCTGAAGTGCTGCCACACACATACTTTGCCTGTTTCTCCAGTAAGCAGACACTAAAAAAGTTCAGCTCAGCAGGATACACCCAATGGGTCAACTCCTTGAAAAGCTGTCTCACACAGAACCTTCAAGGGAGTGTACTCATGCACTTATTTGAATTACTGACATCATCACATTACACAAAGACCGTGTCAAACATGAGACCGCCTCAAATCTCTGTAAAACCTGGGTCTTAGAATCAAACCAGTGTATAAACATAACGGGTATCACACAAAGAGGACAGTGAGTCCATCAGCTATACTACTTCTCCTCCTGCTTCCTCGTGATACGGAAATACATAAGAGTCTTTGAATGTAGTTGTTATACTTTTATCCAAGACAGCACTAAGTTATGTCTTCTCCCATAGAAGTGCACCAAAAGTCAAGTGGACTCTCATGAGATGTGGATGAGACTGGCCATTTCCTCATGCACAGTCAAAAGTCAGTGGAGATACAATTGAGGTTCACACACTGATTCTTCTTGAATATCTTGTAGAACACAGCTGTAGGGCCACTATGGTATCTGTGCTTCTAATCAGTTTTCTAAGCCATACAGACAAAATTCTTGGTGGATGTCATTTCAGCACATTCTAGTCTTCCCTTGGTGGAAAGCATCATTACAGATCTGAACAGGTTTAATTGGAAAAATATGGTGTTGTATTTATGTCAGAACAGACACCATGCAGTATTTTCAAATCACTGTGCAAATTAACGCACACAAACTTTTGATATACTGTACATTCAAGTGAAAAAAAAAAAAAGATTATTTGTACCACACCGGAATATCTGATATATCATTCAGGAATCACCTATCTAATATATCCTGAATGCATCTTATTTTGTAGTGAAGCCACATCCATTATGGAAGTCACATTAAGTTTTACTTATTCATGTAAAATGCTTGACCAGAGATATGAAAAACGGATGTTTTTTGTGTGTTTTTCAAACACCTTTATGAATAACTGTGGGATTGGCATGAGAAACTTGCAGAATTTGCTTTGAGGTTGCAAACTTTTCCCTTGGCTCTAATACTGCTCCCTTGTTTTGTATTTACATCTAAGGCTCCGTTCACATTTCTCATAAAAATCCATAGGTCTTTTGTGCTTGTTTTTCTCACACTGCACCATGTAAAGCAACCATACAGCTGCAAAAAATCAATGTGCTACACAGCCCACTTGTGCACTGATGATGCTTCATGAATAGAAGTATAATGCTTGCTATTGAGGGAATATGAAATGTTAACATATGCTATAAGAACTCCCTCAAGTATTTTCAGGATTTATGGTTTAAGGATTCCAAAACCTTATTTCATGGAAAATTGAGTTCTACAAACAATGTTATATGTAAGAAAAAAGATACCTTTGAATGAATGTATTTTATTGAAGTAATTACATTATCAGTTCAGGTTTGATGTAAGAAGCCTACAAAGATATAGGATATTTTTGCTAATAAAAGGATATGAAGGACTAATGTAGTAGAATATTATCAGCACTTCACCAAATGAACTTCTTTTCTTTTGGCCTGGAAAGGTTTTTTTTTTTTTTTTGGGTGGGAGGAAGGGAGGGGAAGAGGTAAGAAAAAAGGCCAGACACCAAGAAATTTCCTGTACAAATAGGAAAACTGAGATCTGTATCCCTGCTCAGCACCAGGATGTTGAGATGTTCTCAATTTGAAAACCAAGATATTGCTATGTTAACACTGGAGTTTACAACACAAGTTATATAATGAAAGATCACAAAGTGATCACTTGGAAGGCAACTCTTGCATGTAAGCCATTGCTGCAGAATTCTGTAGGTGCTTCTTTTACACCAGTACAGCTGCAGGAGGGTTATTTTAGAAGTAATCCCTAAAACATGTGAGACACTGTGATTAAAGAAAATCCCAGATTGGTATTAAAAATGCACTCTGGAAAAAAGCCTGAAATACCAGAGGTTTTGATTGGTTGCACAAAAGCTGTGGAAGTATGAAGTGAGTCTGTAGACAGTCACAAATGTACGTAAAAAAAAGTGAGTGGTAAAATGAGTGGGTGGCAAGGCTTTTTAATATCTCACTGGGGAGAAAGAATGAGACATCATTAAGAGTTGTTGTGAAGAATAATACCTGAAGCATTAAAGCAACTGATAAGTGTCTGATGAATGTTATGACTCCAGATACAATGAGGCTTTAAAGAAGTACTTTTTATTTATCCTTTTCTCCCTTTTACCTGAAATTTAGAAGCTGAGAGGAAGTAGATTCTTATTTTTTACACTGTGAGTAATTTTGAGAACCATAAAGACTGTATTTTCAGTGGAGTATGTGATTCCAGCTTGTAGGACTACTTGTGGAGAAAAAGCCCTCAAAAAGCAAAAGAAGATAAGCTCCTTAAGAAAAAATGAGGTATGCCTGTGATGAAGCAAAATTTATTTCATCACATTGAAGAAATGTGGAAAGGAAAAAAGAAATGGGCAATGAAAAAAGCAGACATTGATTAGTGTAAATACTGTGACACATGGGAAAAGGTAAAAAAGGTATGCTGCTCTCTAGGTTACAAAGAGATAGAATGACTAAACTTGAAAGGGAACTCCAGAAGTTGTCTAGTCTGAACGATGCCTATTTAGATCAAGTTGATCGGGGCTGTGTCTCATCAGTCTTCAACAGCCCCTGGGATGGAGGTACCACAATCTATTTGGGCAACTTGCTTCAGTGTTTGACCACCCTCGCGGTAAGTATAAAATAAAACAAAACCAGCTTCTTGTGTCTTAGTTTAATTTCTTATGTTCAAGATTGTACCGGTTCTAATGTTAATAACAAGATCAAATTCTGTATCTTCAGGTAGTCCCAAATGGTGTAGTGGATTTCAGAACAGATCTAGGTTTTTTAAGCATAAAAAAGAGATGATTCTAACAAATTGCTACATAAATTTGAGATGATCTGAAGGTGAAAATTGTTATTAATAAATTTTTATTTGTCTTGCGAAGTACTACTTGCAATATTGTCCATCAGACAAATGAACCATCTACAGATTCTCCAGAGACTATGTTTGGCTGTCACGTGTTAACAAGCATGGCAAGAATACAGCACAGAAAATTAAGGATGAATCTCAACTATCATTTTGGATGACATGAGACAATCAGAATGGGAATGTACATGAACTACTGAGAAATAAAGGGAAATGACTCCAAAAGTGAAATAAGAAACACATTCTCTAACAGGCATAATAAGGTAAATGAGAGGTGTGAGATTAACACACTCAAAGAGTAAATACAAACCAAATCCAACCTAAAAATAAGAAGTGCATGATTCATTAAACATGGCAACAGTCACACATAGGTACAACAAAATATTCAAAGTCATAACAACTGAAAAAGAATTTGGAGGAAGGAATCCAGGAAGGAATAGTTTAATTCATTCACTTGAATTTTATCTCAAAGTGGGCTTCTTACCACCTTTTCCAGTTGCTTTTACTAGAATCAGGTCTGCTATTGCTGTTAATCAACAAACAGTGTGAAATGCAGAATGTGAAGACAGAGTTTCACCTAGTGGTCTGGCAAAGTTGCCAATTGTTTTTCGGCTTTTTAATTTAATTTAATTTTAATTTGAGACTGTTCATTTAATTGTGTATTTTAATATTAATGCAAATAAATCCCAAATAGCTTCACAAAATTACAGTGGTGTATGTATATATTCATCAATACAATGTAATCACCTTAAATGAAAAATGCTGCAACTGCTGAATGCCATACCTAATTAATTTTTGGGAGGGGATTTAAATTTGCAAATTTTAATTGCCCAAAGGCAGAAATGCTGTTCTCATAGTAGGTTCTGAAAATGGAAACCTTAATATGACTAAATAATACCCACATCATTTTTTAAACTGTAAATTTATATTCTCCAATAGCTACTCAGTTCTACCAAACAGGCCAGTAAAAAGGGCTTGTGCACTGGGGACAAAACACTGTTAGCTAATAATAGAGAGCACCATGCCTTTAAATATTGTCCTTGCTTCTGTGCCCTATATGAGCTATTAAGTATATTGTTATTGTTATTGTTGTTTCAGTAAATTTTTTAAGTTATTGTGTCATCTAAGATTTGTGTTTTGAAATGAATTAGATATTTAGTTGGAAGTTATTAAATATGATATGTTGTTATAGCTCCAGAATAAGCTAACCTGTTCTAATGTCCTTCAAAGTTTCATTTTTCATATACTGAAATCCATAAATTCTATTTTATTTCACAACTGTGAAGCTTAGAAATGTCCTTACTGTAGGAATGTTTGCACCAGCATAATGGCAAAATTAGAACACCAAAGGAAAACCAAAAAATTTTGCACAATTGGATTATTGCTCTCAAACCTACATACTTTAAAATACAATGCTAACATTCACAAGGGAAAATCCAGATAGTTTGCAAGACCCCATACAGTGACAGTCTCCTGAAATTACTCCCCTTAACCCAAAGGCTTCTTTTCTATTTTATTCTGGTTTCTGTGAAAATATGGATTTAAATGTTATCCTAATGTAGCTGAGAGATAACATCACAGGGAGCAGATTCACAGAATAAAATTAGTACCTGGATTATAATTCTCTTTAAACCCCTGAGAAATCGTAATATTTTGTGAATCCCTATGCTAGTTTCATTGGAGTCAAATGAGAGATCCTTTACAGCTTCATATGTTAGTTAGTTAGTGCTTTGCTCACTACACTAGTGGTTCCTGATAAGCACTTCTGCATATCTCATGCACAGATAAAAACGCTATATAACAGCTCTCCAGTGATAATCTGCAGGAGGGAGAAAATAGGCAGCATTAAACTCAGGAGTTCATTCTTACAGAGTATCTTCTCCCTTGGAGAGCAATTGAAGAACCAGGAGGAGCAAGCAGAAACAGCTGGATCCTTGCAAAAAGGGAGGTTTTGCCTGCGGGAAGAGTTTCCCATGCATACCCACCTACAGTGCCTCCATACTTTCACCTGCCACATGGTCAAATGCCACCAGGAGTAGTAAAGCACCACTGCTGCTCTTGAACCGATGTCGAAAGGAACATTCTTGATACGTTTTTAACACAAACACTCCGGCACTTGGCAAGGATAACTCCTGGGTACTGATCACTACATAGTTTTTAGCACTTTGATGTGATCATAGAATCATAGAATCACCGGGTTGGAAGAGATCCACTGGATCATTGAGTCCAGCCATTCCCGGCAATCTCTAAACCATGCCCCTCAGTACCTCATCCACCTGCACCTTAAACACCTCCAGGGAAGGTGAGTCAACCACCTCCCTGGGCAGACCATGATAACTCAGATCTATTAATTTAAAACGTTGTCACTCAGTGCCTGTGGATGAAAGGGCTCTATGAAGTGCAGACATGGCTCAGCTACACGTCTGGGCATGTCTGAGGAGTATTATACTGCACAACAATGTCACTCAGGGATTACGTCCCACCATGCTATGTAGGTGCCAGGCTGCCTGTTTGGCCTCTTTCAGAGGTCACAAGGACTCATGTCTGATTTTGGTGTGCAGACAAAATCTAAGTCTTGGTGTTTCACTCATGCTTACTCCCACTGTAATTAACCAGCTTACCAATGAATGGAAGAAGCATGGAGGCCTTTAATTAAGCATTTTTTGATGTATCATATAGTATTTCTGACATTTCAAAATACCTAAAACGCAGATTCTTTCACTCATTAGTCTGTATCTATGTTTTTGTGACTTGGTTTTTTTAGAGTTTCAAATCAAGACAGACTTTGGCATATCAACAAACTGTTGCTCTAATCCTCCCCTTTGCAGCCATGCAAGTAGTTTTTCCTCAGAATTAAGTTTAGTTGACTATGGTGGTTTTTGTTTTCGTTTTCATTTTTTTCTTCCAGTGGAACTACAAGTCTCAACAGAAGCAGCATTTATTTTTTTGATTTTTGCACTTTTGATTTAGCATGTTTTCAACATGCATTTAAATAGATATTGTGAGGTAGGTTTTACTTACTAATTTTACACTCCCTTGTGTAATATCTTCTCTGTAGCTTAAATGTAATTTCCCTTTACAGTTTTAGTTGTCCTTCATTTAGCAAACCATTTATTATATTCTTTAGCCTATGCTCAGAAGGATACTGAAACTGCCACAGCTGTTATTATCTTACAATCTATCTATCTATCAAGCTTAATTTTTTTTATCATTAAATATTACATCTAAATCACTGTAAATTGTCACATTTATTTTTACTGAGTACAGTAAAACTGAAAAACTGAAACTGTATTTCCTAAAGCAAGCACCAGAACAGAGAACTAAAGTGATCTGTTTTGTGGGATATTTTGCAAGTGAGCTTGTGTTCTGAAAAAATGCAAATTTTGAGAGCATATGCAAAACTATTTACTTGAATGCCAATCCTTTGTATATGATGGCATTGTAAAATGATTCATGTAAAGTCTGCCCTTACTTGTTTGAAATAGTCAGCGCCTGGAGAACTCACTGGTTTAATTGGGAGTTTGAAGGCATTCTGTATGGAGTGGGATGAGGTCTTTTGACATGTTTCAGCCCAGATTGAATCTTTACAGCTGAGCTACAACCCATGAAAAACATGGCTTTATAATGGAAATGCTGACACAACCTTTCAATTAGAGTAGTGTTAACAGCATCATTATAATTAGGGACGCACTGACCCTCTGAAAACTGGTTTTCAGATCAGGAGAAGGTATTCTTTTTTAACTGGTTACTGGTCAATTTTTTTCTAAATCCAGAAAGAGCTAGTTGATTAAAAATATATTAACACAAATTTGTTTTCTTGACAGAATAGAAAAGGGATATAGAAATTTGTCCCACACCCTGTGACCTTACAAAAATACCTTAAATGCATGCTGTGAACCAAAAAAATTAGCTATTTGAAAGAAAAAAAAGGAAAAATATTATTCTGACTTAATTTCTCACAAATTAAATCAGACTATCACCCAAATATATCAAATAATGATGGTAATCGGGGTCTTTATAGTTAATGATTTCTTATATAATAATGTAAAATATTTGATTAGTAAACAGATTCTCAACAAGTCTGAAAAACCTACAACTAAATACTGACTGGGCTCAAAACTGGAAAAAAAAAGCAAAATTGGATAGAACTGTGAAACTCTGATCCCAATATAAATAATAGCAAGGGTCTTTGTAACAAAGTCAGTACGGTTCATTGAGGGATGTTGTGGTCCATAAACTATTTCTGGAAAAAGCATCCCAGTACTTTGTCAGTCATTATTGTGTTCCAAATCTATTGTCTTAATATGAGCTGTGAGGCTCAGAGCTATAAGAGAATGTACTTGTGTCTATATATGTCTGCAGACTTACTCAAGAAAACAAAACAACAAATCAATAAAGAGCTATTTTCTCTAGATTAGAGGTAGCACATTTAGCTGTCAGCACTAAGAAGATTATGGCTCACAAACATTAACACAGTTTAGTACAGTTCATTCTGAGGCACTCTTGAAAGCCTGACAAACTTTTTGATAGAATTCATTCTATAAGCCTTGTTGTTTTTTAAGTGTATGTATGTTCTGTCTCTTTTAACTTACGTTCTTATTTATCACAAGAAATTATTATTATATTCAAGTTACAAACCCAAATATTATGGTACTGAGAGAGATAAAAGTTTGACCACATATTCTTTGTTCAACCCCATTTTGTATGAATTATGATAATTTTTCTTTAATGAGCATGAATCATTATATAAGTAGTAGTTTGTGGGTTTTGTGCCTTGTTTACCACAATAGCTCCAAAATGTAATATAATGTTAATATAATGATTCATTTAGTGTTTGTCTTCTCCATGACACTTGCTGCTGTAACTAAGATGTTCATGAAAAATGATTAATATATTTTCTGTAAGAGTCAAGAGAAGTTTGGTTGTTATCACAACACTTATTAAGTTTTGGTCTGCCTATTTCAAGGTGCCAAGCATCTGATTTTTCAACATACATTACATTAGATTGAATTGGACAGACTGAAATTCCAACATCTGTGAACAAAAAGCCTCAGTGTTTCTCTAAATCAGTAGGCTTTTGAATTATTCAGTCAGAAAATGAGAGATAAAAAAAAATTACTAATAACCCATCAAAAGACTGCTTAAATACCTGGCTTCAGTTTACCTGAACATTACTTTCTGCTTTAAGTGCAAAGCAGAGTTTAGCAGTGACACCTGAGTTGACACTGAAAGAAGTAACTACAGATGTAGTCAGCAGAGCTCTTCTTCTCAACTAATTAGTTTTGGTTTTATTTCCAGGTAGCAACCCTAATTAACCCAAGGGTGGGGCCGCAGTGCTATTGAGACACAAGCTAATATCTCTGTCGGTTGCATTTCAATATATCTGCTTTAATAAAATTTAATTTGGGTGACTAGTGTTACCTGATGTGGCAGACATACTCGGGCCATAAATACAGTGCAGTTTTCCATATCTTCTTTGGTCAGTAGCCAGAGTCCTTTCACAGAATCACAGAATCACAGGATCACCGGGTTGAAAGAGACCCACTGGATCATCGAGTCCAACCACTCCCACAAAACACTAAACCATGTCCCTCAGGACCTCGTCCACTCGTAACTTAAACACCTCCAGGGAAGGTGAATCAACCACCTCCCTGGGCAGCATATTCCAGTGCCTAATGACCCTTTC
>WAAB01006722.1:129307-185898 GCA_013389865.1 Piaya cayana | reverse complement strand
CTCCAGCCCCCTCAGCAGCTTCGCTGCTCTCTCTGGACACACTCCAGGGCCTCAATGTTTTTCCCATAGCAAGAGGCCCCCAAACGAACACAGTATTCAAGGTGTGGCCTCACGAGTAGCAGGTACAGGGCATAATCACCTCCCTGGCCACACCGTTTCTGATACAAGCCAAGACATTGTTCTCCCATGAAGAAGACGCAAATGGCAAATAAGACTTCAAAAAGACTTTCCCCTCCACACTTTGCTGCTTAAAATGTCCCCCAGTTGTGGTATTTTCAAAGGCTCTTGAGTTAGCCACCCACCTATTAGTTTTATGGTAGTTTCGGAGGGCATTTTTGTTGTCGATTGTTAGGGGGGTTGAGTAGGCTGGGGCTGTTATGCAAGTTCTTTTACTTAGATGAAACTTAACTCTGCTCTAGCTTAAATCAAATTTTTCCACTTTTTGTAATAGTAACTGCTTCTAGTATCACTTGGAGACACTACAAGGGTGTCAGCTTGCACCCACATTCTGCAGCTGGAAAGCTTATCGGGATAGAGGGGACAAGAGCGAGGGAAGTGCCTGTGCAGCCCCACAGGAGTGTTTATTGGCCCAGGATCCTGGCAGCACCTGTCCTGTGATACAAGGTGTTTCATCTAAATGTGTTTTTGAATCACGGACAGAACGTCCCTCCGAGAGAACGCTTGTTTTCAGTGTTTCCTAGACACTGCTCATTCTCTGGAGTCGGTAATATCCTGCGTGCAGCATGACCTGTGCTGAGCAGAGGTGTCTCCGGGGAAATGCTACTTCTGCGATCACCTCTGTTATATGGAATGATAGAATGGTTTGGGTTGGAAGGGAACTTCAAGATGAGCCAGTTCCAAGCCCCAAGCATGGCCAGGGACACCTCCCACCAGCCCAGGCTGCCCAAGGCCCCATCCAACCTGGCTTTGAACATCCCTTTGGCCCCAGGGATGGGGCAGCCACAGCTTCCCTAGGCAACCTGTGCCAGGCCCTCACCACCCGCATTGTCCGCAGCCTTTCCCATCACCGAGGCCGGGGCAGGGGCAGCTGGCTCCAAAGCTCCGAAGCAGCAAGAGATTTAGCCCCTGCGAAGCTCATCGTCACGTTCAGGAGACCTCGGACCTCGTGGAGCCCCGCGGGCGGGATCGACTCCGAGCTCCGCCCCAGAGCGCCCCGCGGGCCCAAGGGAGGGGCCGAGCCGGGCCGGCAGCACGCGCCATGCCCGCCACGGGGCAGGTAGCGCCGCGAGGAGAAACCCGCATCCACGGGGAGGGAGAGAGAGGGGAGGAGATGGAGGAATAGGAGGAAGGGAAGTGGAAGGAGGAAGAAGGAGGATAAGGAGGTGGAGGAGGAGGAGAAGGACGTGGAGGAGGATAAGGAGATGAAGGAGGAGATGGAGATAGAGGAGGAGAAGATGGAGGAGGACAAGCGGGAGAGAGGGAGGAAGAGGTGGGAGGGAAACTGCTTGGGGGTGGAGCTCTCTGCTGTGCCTTGCTGGGACCCAGGGAGGGCAATGGCAGAGGCTGTGCAACAGCTCTGGGTGGGATGAGTAGGGCTGAGGAGGTAGTTGTGTGAGTTACACAGAAGCTCGGGCCTTGGGGCTGCGGTGGCAGCCACAGTGTTGGCTTCTAATGCAACAGCAGGCAAGGATGGGACCCCCACCCTTGTGAGGGGGCGGGGTGGTGGGAGCTATGAGGAGGAGGAGTGCTGGAGGCACCCTGAGCTGTTGGAGAGTGGGGAAAGGGGCTGGTGGGGATTCTCTGCTGCGTGTTCATCGCCGGCTGGGATCTCAGCCCAGTTCAGCCCCCTGCCAGGCAGGGAGAGGGGATTCAGATTGTTCAGGTTGTTAGCTAAGGAACATAACTAAGTATAAGTTGACTGTTGCACCAGGCTTCAGTGAGGACTGATGTTAAAATTCCCTACACTCAGTCACTCACCATTGGTGTAAGGCACTGTACAGAAAACTGCAGTTCTCCATTGTCACTTACTTGCTTTTAACACATTATTGCAGTGGAGGAGATGCTGAGTAGCTGTTTCAGCAGAGAAAATAAATCTTGCCTTTTGGAAACACAGTGTAGCAAAGATCTGTGTTTACAGCAGGAATGATAAATTAGATTTTTTTTCCTTATTATATATTTCATATTTCAATCCCAGTACTTCAGTAGTGTATTTTATTTGAATTTAGCTTCTGCTAGTGAATGGAACTATTTTTATGCCACTACCAAATTATTCTTCCTAATTTTGAGCAGTACCGAGTTGTGTCTCAGTCCATCCTGTTTGCTGATGTGGAGGTGGTATTTCTGTTGCCATGTGTTTATGCCATATTTTCTTGAGGCCTAAATGAGTTCTGTTTTTCTTGAATCGTGTAATGTGGTTATACTTGGCTGTACTGACTTTGCCATAAGCGCTTCCTAAATGCAACTTAGAGCATACAATTCAAGTTAGAAGTAAAATCTTCCATGTATTTATTGCGTTTCTGAGATACATGTGAAGTGGGAAAGCTGGAACTGGCCTGTAGGCTCTGCAGGGAGTCCAGAGAAGAGCGACAAAGCTGGTGAAGGGGCTGGAGAACAGGCCTTATGAGGAGTGGCTGAGAGAGCTGGGGTTGTTTAGCCTGGAGAAGAGGCTGAGAGGGGACCTCATTGCTCTCTACAACTACCTGAAAGGAGGTTGTGGAGAGGAGGGAGCTGGCCTCTTCTCCCAAGTGACAGAGGACAGGACGAGGGGGAATGGCCTCAAGCTCCACCAGGGGAGATTTAGGCTAGACATTAGGAGGAAGTTTTTCACAGGAAGGGTAATTGGGCATTGGAACAGGCTGCCCAGGGAGGTGGTTGAGTCACCTTCTCTGGAGGTGTTTAAGGGACAGGTAGATGAGGTGCTGAGGGGCACGGTTTAGTGTTTGGTAGGAATGGTTGGACTCGATGATCCGATGGGTCTCTTCCAGCCTGGTGATTCTATGATTCTATGATGTGTTTGGGAAAGAAACACAGTAGGGAGCAAAAATTAAGGAAATATCTACCTGAGGAAGTAGAGAAGCGAAGAGAACTGTGGGAAATGGTTGGAAAGGAAGGGCAGCATTGCCTGTGCCAAGTGATAATGCCTTCTGTTTGTCTTGCACAGCCAGTCTTGAGAAGACTGTGGGAATGGTGTATTTTGTATGTGTAGGAGAGAGTTTCCTGTGTGGCTTCGTAGTACTCTCTCCTCTCTGGAAGTAGGAGATGTGATATGTAAAGGATCTCATTTTTTTCTGCACCATTCTCACTGCATTTTGCTTTGTGAAAGCACATTAGATGATTAATGTTTTAGGCAAACAAAATTAAACCTTCTTAATGTCTGTGTGTATATGGTAACCTTTTGAAGGTACAGCACTATGCACGTGTACGTGCATCTGAAATTGGAGTTTAGGAGCGGTTTGGTACAGAAATTTCTGTATAATTTTTAAATTAATGCACATTCCATGTGACTGGAATCAAGTTATTTTAGTTATTTTGTGTCGAAGCATTTTTGTCTTAATTTGGGATGAAATTACTTTTTTGGGGGGATTGGGTTGAAAATAGCTTTTATTCCTCACGGAAGATGAATTCTTTTGAAAAAATACAGTCTCCTCTAAAAGAACTGGTGTAATTTAGCAAGGTGACTGAGGGTCTTTGCAGATATTTGGATTAATTAAAAAACTGAGTTACACTGTGTGCTCTACAACAGTCTCAAAACAGTAGCTTGGCATTTGCATAGCTGTTCATGTTTTAAAATGTGAATTTTAATGTCTACATCACTCAGATGTACATTGCACACATTTGATAAAGAAACAGATGCAGAGAGATTTGCATTTAGTTTAGAGTGGCAAATGTTAGGTTGCAGTCAAAGAGTTTTTCTCAGAAGCTGTTGAGTTTAGTTATTGTATAGTTTTCCCTTAAAAGGTTACAACTTTCTGAAATCATATCATCCAGAGAAATATTTTTGTCTGATGGAAGGGATTCAAGCAGAAGAGTGTAGCAGGGTTGTAACAGTGTCTTTGATTTGTTGTTTGTTTGTTTTGTTTTGTTTCAGAAGGCTGAGACCAAAGAGGAATTTGTTAAAATTAGAAGGAGGGATTTGGAAAGGCTGACAACTGAGGTTATGCAATTGCGGGATTTCTTGCCCGAGATACTAAATGGGGACATCCTGGGGACATTCCAGAAACTGGATGCTGTTGAATCAAGTGAGTAGTGCCATCTTACAAGCTGTCATAGTTTCTCCAAGATCCAGAACAGGCTGTCATTCCCTTATGAATAATTGTAGTTTGTGGAGGTATTCCAGATTAAACTAAGATGTTCAATGACTGCTAAGTTAATGTGTTTGCAATGAAAAAATATTTTACAGTGGATAAAAATGTGTTTAGTTCAGGCAGTAAGGGAAGCTCTATCAAGAAAAATGTGATTCGTTTTTGGGAAGAGGCAAAAGCATTCTATTTGTCAAAATGTTAGTTCAGATGCACAGCAAAAAAACCCTGTGGTAAATAGCTGTGGATAAAAAGTTAAAGGAAGGTACAATATCATTGTAGTTAACCTTTCTTGGTATTTTAGCTTGTATCCTTTACAAGTCATAAATACACTAGTCTTTGTCTTTTATACAAGTCTCTACTGCTGTCTCCAAAGTCCTGGTTTTTGATGTTGTGATTCTCAGTGCATTACTTCTTCAGCAAGTTCACCACTCCCAACATGCCATTAGGACCAAATCTGGGTCAACTCCATCCCTAGTCTGTTGGTTAAAAGCAGCAATACAGATCTGTTCTCCTAGGGACTGGTTTTGTCTGAAAAGATGTGGGACAGGCACTGAGACAGTTTATAGATAGTCAAGTGATTAATTGAAAACTAATTTGCATCAGCTGGTTAATAAAGAGTAAGATAAGAGCCTCAAGGCCTCTCTCCAGTACCAGGTATTTTATTGGAGTAGAGCTTCCAGCTGCTTCAATGATCCACTCTTTGTAAAGAGTCCTCAGTGCCTATCAGAGATTGAGTTAGACTGTGATATCTCTCCTGCTGCTGCTCAAGACATCATCTGTGTCACAAGAAGTGACATAGGGTCTGGAAATGTTCTTTTTATTCTGTTGGAGGGTATCAAGGACTGTTTCCAGTTGTATTAGATGTTCAAGATCCTCAGCTAGTCAGGTGCTTGTTTTACTCTAGACAGTGCTCAGTCTTAAAATTTCTCTTAATGATCCTTCTTACGCTTCTTGTGCCAGGCGTCAAAGAGACCTTCCAGATCTTTCCAATAACAAGTTTGTGCCATCAACATCAGCATTTTAAGGCTTTCCTTCAAATGTTCTTCTCCCTAGGCAGGTCCTTTGGAGATGCACCTGATGCTGAGTCAGCCTTGTAAATCTTGCTGAGTTTATCCCCACAGTGGAAATGTCTCTTGGAGTTAATGAGATCACTCGAGGTTTCTGTTCAGGCTCTTGCCACTGTTTGCCCCTACAGCTGGACAAGTCAGGTGGTGATTTTTGTTACTCCAATCTGCTCTTACCTGTTGGTAAAGGCTAGTTTGGATGGGGCCTTGGACAGCCTGATCCAGTGGGAGGTGTCCTGCCTGTGGCAGGGGTGTTGGAACTAGATGATCTTGAAGTTCCCTTCCAACTCAAACCATTCTATGATTTTATGATTCATGTATTCACTGGCTGTGCTGATATTGGATGCAGGGTGGATTCATCCTCGTAAAGGCTGGAAGTGATTCTTCTCAGTCAGAAGAATGCTTCATTTCAGCAAGAAAATTTTTCTCTGGGAATTGGCTATCTGGCAAGGATAAACAAGTTCTTGGTCTGCCATTGATGAGCAGAGCGGGCCCTGCTCTTGCTCAAGTCATCTTTCTGGCAAGTACTTATGACTAATTCTCAAATAGATCCATGAAACTAAATTGTTGTTACTTGATGGAACAAAGAAAAGTTTCCTACCACTGACCAGAGTTGTTCCTCAAAAGCTCCATTAATCCATTCCCCCCACTTCATTAATTTTCTTTGTATTGCAGGTTGAAAAGAACTGAATGCTTGGAGAGCATGCCCTGGCACATATGTATTTCCCAGGAGTGGACCCTTGCCTTGCCTCCTTGATTTCTGTTTAAAAGTCTTGGTGTTGATGGCTTAAAAGCATGGAAGGGCTGGGTGGAAGTATGTTCCATCTTTTTAGAAAAGCTGATTCTGGCTAGTGATGTGTGTGTTTCTGAGATGATAACATTTTGTCAGTTAAGACCAAAAAAAGAAAGGAATCTATTTCTGAAAAAATGTAGAAGTACCAAATGAAATGCCAAAATCCAAGCTTGTTGGATAATAAGAGGTGTTTTTTTAAAATGATGTTATCTTTTGATGGTTGAATTTGTTATCCTCTTTGGAGGATATTGATCAGATATAAGAGGAAATATTTGAACTGTGTTAAGCGAGGTGTACCATACTGTCATGATAAAGGGTTTGGCACTTGAAGTGGGACATAGCTTGTTTTTTTAAGCTAACAAAAATTACACTAGATTCTGTTTGTACATACCTTTTTGGAGTTACTTAAATGAGTTTCCTCTTTCTGGTATAAATACTAAGCATCCAGAATAATGGTTTTTAAACTGTATAACAGTATGCAACAGTTGTTTAAAAATATCCTTCAACATCACTATCTCAAAATGTAATATTTCTAACTTGATTTCTGTTCACTAAAATAAAGTGTCTGAATTGGAATGTATTTCTGATAACACCAGATAATTTCTGATAATTTTTTAAGTGAATTATAAAATATACTTTCACTGACCTAATTTTTAAATAATTCATAATGTGTTGTTTTATAAACATTAATTTAAAATATTTGGACTAGTTGTATTTCAGTCTTTACTATTAACATAATTTGTACATTGTGTGTTGAAGCACTCACTTTTGACTGCGCTACCTTTTCTTAGATTTTCATTATATTCACTGAGTTTCCAAGATACGATACATGAAAACCATCATGAAAACAAGCAAAGTAAAAAGTGAAATAAAAAAAACCTCAGAGGACCTAGAGCTCGGTTCCAGAATGGTGTCTTATGAGCACGCAGTATTTAACAGCTAGATGTGATTCTTCCAGTCTTTCCCTGTTTGAAATCATGACCATTTAGTTTCTTGAGAACTGTTGAAATGTGGCAGATAGCGATACACCAGTTTAGCCACGGGGAGGTGATCTAACACAACTGAATAGTTAAACCACCTCATCGCAGTTGCATGTAGTGCATTCTTTTTTATTTTAGTGCAAACCCGTTCATGATAACTTATTGTTTTGTTAATCTACTTTATCCTATCACAGACATGGAGAAAAAGGAGGAGGAAATAGAGCAGCTGAAAATGGATTGCGAACACTTCAGATCCCGTCTGGAAACAGCCCAGGCAGATTGCATGAGAGAGAAGAAGGTAGATTTTCTGTTAGAATATTGGTATCTGTGTGTTTGACTTTTATTAAAAGCAGTGATGACCAGTTTTTCATGTTCATGCCCCAGAATACATCCTCAGCCTAAGAAATAATCTGGGATTTCTATTCATATAGTCAAGTGATGAGTAAATTACTTGCCTGTAAGTTCATAAAAAAAAAAAAATTCACAGAAAGCGTCATTTGGCGCTGGAACAAGCTACCCAGGGAGGTGGTTGATTCACTTTCCCTGGAGGTATTTAAGGCACAGGTGGATGAGGTACTGAGGGACATGGTTTAGAGATTGGTGGGAATAGTTGGACTCGATGATCCGGTGGGTCTCTTCCAACCTGGTTGTTCTGTGATTCTATGATAACTGATTTCTGGAGCAAAAGGGTCAATATTATTAACCAGACAAAATATAATATCTTGCAGTACTAAAAAGCATTCAATCTGTACAAACAGAGGTACAAGCTGACAGTTGATCTCCCACTTAAGAACATAACTCCTGCATAATTGCATAGATCTCTTACCTTCGAGGCTGTGTGAGGTGCTGTTGTATGGAGTTGCTTATGGGCTTCTTGGCAGGGTTAATTCTGACCTCTATATAGTTAAAAATCAATCACTAGCATTTTGTTGTACAAGGTCAAGTAAAAAATTGGGTACTTGGGAAGATTGTGGTGTAGCTGGCATTAAAAGATCCTTCACTGAGTCAATTCTTTTGAATTCCATTTAAGTATAAAGTGTTTTCAAAGAGGACAGTAGATGATAATGTAAGCTACGCAGTGTACAAAATTAAACAGCTTTTCTTTTAGTTTACTGTAAGCTGTGTGCCTTTGTTTAGTTATAATAGTCCTTCTCAGCCACCTGTTGATCCAGTTGCCAGAATTCACAGCTGTGAATCAAAGAATGATTACAGGGCTCCTTTTGCTCAGTCAATATTGTACTTAGCAATTATGAGAGGGGAGAGTCTTAACAATGAAGGAATAGCAAAGACTGTGACTTCTGAAACTGTGGGTCTTCTGTGAACCTGTTGAGGTTCAAACGGGATCATGTGCTCTAGGGGCTTAATTTCTGAGAGGTGTGAGAATCATTTGTTATTTATTTGCTGCAGAAGTTCATTTCCTTGGACCTAAGCACTATCTTCAGTAGCCAGCAGAAGCTTTGTCAGAGTTCTAGAGTTAGCATCTGCCAGCCTTGGAGTTGCACAAAGACGGATGAATCTCTAGAAATGACGATTTCATTTTTAAAAAGGAACAAATGAAGAGCTCTGATGTGCAGTTTTAGGGCATATCTGTGTGAACAAGTCATTCTGGAATCACACAGAATCACAGAATCACCGGGTTGGAAGAGACCCATCAGATCATCGAGTCCAACCACTCCCACCAAACACTAAACCATGTCCCTCAGGACCTCGTCTACTCGTAACTTAAACACCTCCAGGGAAGGCGAATCAACCACCTCCCTGGGCAGCATATTCCAATGCCTAATGACCNCCTCAACATCCTTCTTATGGTGGGGGGCCCAGAACTGAACACAGGATTTGAGTAGCGGTCTCACCAGTGCTGAGTACAGAGGGAGAATAACCTCGCTGGACCTGCTGGTCACACCGTTTCTGATACAAGCCAAGTTGGGTATGAATGTAACGTATAATGGAATAGTGCATAGAATCATAGAATCATAAAGGTTGGAAAAGACCCCTATGATCATCAAGTCCAACCATAAAGTTGTCTACCTGGATATTCCTTACTTCTAAATAAGTATTTTCTGGAGTAGCTATTGCAGTTTGGCAGTAGACACTCGGTTAGCTTTGCTCTGCACCCTGGTCTTTACTTGTATAAGCATCCAGGGTGAAATCTCAGAGATTTGATGTTACTGCTTTAGATATTAATGAACAAGGTCCTACTCTTTATTCATGTTAATAGTGGAAAATAAATGGCAGGTGGTTTATGTTTGTGATGCCTTTTGGTTGACAGTTTTAGCTAAAGCATGGATAGCTTACTAAGAGTGGTGGTTGTCTTGTTGTTCCTAATCAGAACTCTTCTCTCCGTGTCTTTGCTGTAGTGCAGTGTACACTTATTGTCTAAGTGGCTGCTCTTACTTGCCATGGAGCTGTATTTGTCTTAGTGGATTGTGCCTACATACATTGTGAAATCCTTTAGGTCTTTGGGATACAAGAAGATGGAGTATGTGTGATTTTTGTTCCTGTTGATCACTTTGCATGGTGTTTTTTATTTGGTTGCTGCCCTGTGGGCATCCTTGCATGTAGTTTCTGAATTATTTTCTACATACTTAAATTCTGAAGGAAGAGGAAATGATTCACTGAAACAAACATAAAATAAATGCATTTTCTAGTTGAGCAGTGCCCTTTTCTTAGGGGATCATAAATCAACATCTTGCATTCCATAATTTCTGTGTAGTGTTCTATCACTGATTAGGGAATTGCTGTGCTTTCTGAACTTGAGCAGAACTCGAAGTGCACATGTTATTCTTGGCTAGTGTCTTCTTTGTCTGTCTTTGCCTAGTTATGTACTTAAGCACTGCTGTATTCTTGTGCCTTGATCCTCTCCTGAAGGTGGTGGTGTTGCATAGCGAAGTGATTGCCTTATGACGTGAACTCTCAGGAGCCTTGCTTCCAGCTACATTATTTGCTTTTGCAGGCTCAGTTTATTTTCCTGGCTCTTGAATGTACTATTTTGTTTTCCTTGCTTCGTACCTTTGTTCTGATGTTACTTTTGATCTATTAAAAACTCTGGCATTTGCATTCTATTGGGGGATATGGCTTTGGTATTACAGTTTTGTGTCTTACTATTCAGTGTTGGCATACAAATGCAAATGAAATGTGTTTAGAGATATGTCTTCCGAAGCCGAGAGTAGTGCAGAAAAGGCAGACGGGGACAATGTAGAGATTAGACAGGAGGATGCTTGATGCACATGGTGGCAGAAAAGCTGATAGGTCTGGTAGTGACTTATGTAAAACATAATTTGGCTAACATGCTTAAAAATGATCAAAGCATTAAGAAATAAGAGACTTTTCCTGGGACTTCTGTGCCTAGAAGATCAGCAGCAAGTATCAGTCTTTTGCATATATTAAACTATAAGGTGAAGGAGGCTCTAGAGCAGAAATCTGCTTGACAAATTTAATTTGAGCTTTACAAATCCTAGCCTGCATGTTCCATTAGCAGCATGACAAAGCAGTGCCAGTCAGGCTGTCAGGTGTGATACAGGAGGCTGGGTAGGTAACTGATGACAGAGTACAGGCAGCTTTGAACTGTTTGATTTGCAGATGAGTTTATGTTCCTATTCCTTCCAAACCCTCAATACAAAGCACTAAGGTAACCCCCTAAAATGACAAAGATACTAATTTAAAAATCTTGATGGGACTAAGTGGTTGAAAGTTCTGTCCTGTTTACTTCCTTTCAAAACTGACATAGGAAAGACTCCTCCTTTCCCCATACTTCGTCCTAGTTGCTAAAACACACAAGGGAAACTGGGCCGAGGAGCGTGCTTTCTCCAGTGAATTTGAAAATCCCATGCCCACTTTGTGGGCAGAGCAAGATCCTTCTGTCTTTTTGACATATAGTGGTCTGTGATTCTCTCTACTTGCCCTGCCTCTCTTTTAATAATTGAGTAAGCATTATTTTTCTTTATTGGCCTATATCTTTCCCTGCAGCACTGTCTAATACCACCCTGCTCAGAGTGGGAAGCCCCTTCTCACCCTGAGAGACCACAGGCCCTGCAGTACCCCTGCTTTCATCTCACTGTCTGCTACAGCTCTAAGCTGAGAAGCACAGCAGCTTTGTATCCCTGTGGCAGTTGGTAGGCCAGTGGGACCTAGAATCACACCTAATCTCATGGTATTCTTCTGGCCAACATGTGATTGGAAAAAATGTGCTACCAAATTGAAATTGTGTCCTGGTTGTGTTGGATTGTGCTGTTCTAACTCTGTGCCTTGTGGTGAGGACTACTGAGCAGCTCACTTAGGTGATGGATGCATGATGGTGCCTGGGCTTTCTGGGTATGAAAGATCCCCCAAACTTCAAACCTTAGGTGTGTTTTTCAACCGTGCTTTACCACTGCTAATTGGGAGTATGCCAGTAGAAAAAAGTAGATATCCAGCAACTCTACCATCTTGGCTAAGGCAGATCTCTTTTGAAAAACAAAGCAACCCTCCCTTCCTAAAAGATGTTTCCAGTATCTTTAGTAAGGTGTCTGGAAAAACTGGTCTCTGATGCTGAAATCCCTTCTCTCTCAAAGAGACACGTAGCTATTTGCTTTGGAGGAGTAGTCTCTCCTATCAGCCTTATCTAGGTGCCACTCAGTCTCGGCAGGTCACTTGGTTTGACCTTGTGGACAGGCTTCTGGTTACTGTCAGCCTCCACGACATGCTTATTACTTAGATACAGCTCAGGAGAGACGGGATGGGGACTTGTCACCCCCATCTTTGTTTTGTATATGGCCATGATGTTGTTTTTTGTTCTGTTCCTCAGCTTAGAAATGTGATTTGGCTGACGTAAAGTGCAACCAAAATTTCCTTGCCCTATTTCAGGAGAAACTAGACCTCCGCCAGCAGCTGAATGAAGCCAAGCAGCAGCTCCTGCAGCAAGCAGAGTATTGCACGGAAATGGGTGCAGCGGTGTGCACGTTGTTGTGGGGTGTGTCTAGCAATGAGGAAGCTGTTAAAACCATTCTAGGAGGAGTAAGTATGGTGGGTGAATGCTTATTGCTGGTAATGCTGACGGGCCTTTAAAGTAAGGACCTTGCTTTAAACTAAGGACCTTTTAACATGCTTCAATATAAGAATACATTCCAGAAACTAATGAATGCCAAAATGTTTTCTGAATTTTATATTCTTTGCAAACCGTCCATTGTTTAAGAAGTGTTGAAAATACATAGTGTTATGAAGAAGGCTGGCAATAAATGCAGGGATTAAGTCTTATGTTACCAAACAAGGATTATCTCGTTTTCCACCACACAGTTAAACTGGAAGCAAGGGTACAGCTGGCACAATTTAAATATCTTTGCAAGCTTACAGAAGAAGAAAATAATTCTTGGGCACATGCAGCAGTTCCCATGCCTATAGAGCTATATCCATGGAAGAAAGCCACATCCATCAATTCTCAACTTCTTTTAATCTTTGTGCTGCCTTAATATTTGCATGAGTCTTGGGAATTTAGAGATCCTAGCTGCTTTGTGTCTTGTGCATCTTACTAAATCTTCTTTGTTGAACTTGGGCACGTAGCTTACTTGAAAAACAAATAAACAAAGCAACAGGAGTTAATGACAATAGTAATATTATAGCTGACACAGTTTCAGTGCCAAGTGCAGTTGATGGAATTAGGATGGATCAGAGTAACTGGCCTGATAAAAATATGATGTTCTGTCTTGTCACAACCAACATGGGAAGAAATGATTGCATTTAAATTGAGTGAATTGATGCCACAGTTTCTTCTGGCTTGATTTTTCAACAGCAGGATGCACAGCTGAATGAATAGGATTAGTTCATTATAGTAAGTGGTAAACCAGTTTGTTTATCTAAGTGGTTTTCCAGTTTGGGTGCACCAAAATAGATTTGAAAAAACCCAAACAACCAAGATACAAAAATACAAAGTACAGAAGGAACATCTCTTGGAACGTGTCTGGCAGAGGGCTACAGAGATGATCAGAGGGCTGGAGCACCTCCCGTACAAGGACAGGCTGAGAGAGATGGGGTTGTTCAGGCTGGAGAAGGCTCAAGGAGACCTTATAGCGACCTTCCAGTACCTGAAAGGGCTACAAGAAAGCTGGCGATGGACTGTTTACAAAGGCTTGTGGTGATAGGATGAGGGGCAATGGGTGTAAACTGGAGAGGGGCAGATTTAGGCTGGATATAAGAAAGAGTTTCTTCACCAAGAGAGTGGTGAGACACTGGCATAGGTTGCCCAGGGAAGCTCTGGCTGCCCCATCCCTGGAGGTGTTCAAGGCCAGGTTGGATGGGGCCTTGAGCAGCCTGGTCTGGTGGGAGGTGTCCCTGCGCATGGCAGGGAGTTTGGAACTGGATGATGTTTAAGGTCCCTTCCAACCCAAACTATTCTATGATTCGAATTATAACTATATACTGGATAATTTCTGATGATCAAGATCCAAGCAGCAGCAGGTACTAAGGAAAATAGTCTGGAAAAACACTGTTTGGAACATTTAAGTAACAAAAAAGGCAAGTGGGTACTACAGAGTTGCTACATAGCAACAAAACCAATATAAAATTGCATTCCATATTTTCAGAATGATTTATAGCCATAAGAGTCAACAATATTTAGTGACTGGCTATTGCTATTTGAGATGTAAAATGGTATTTAAAGGGTATGTTTCCCACAAACCTAATACTAGCAGTGATGAAAATGACTGTATTCCAGCAGGATGAGAGTAACGTTAGAGGAACCTTGTTGAAAGCAGTCTTCACTATCTAAATTAAGTATAATCAGGTAAAATCAAAACTGTTACTCAATGATTTGTAAAAGGGTAGAAAACCCAACTGTGAAGGTGCAATGCTTCTGTTTCCAGATTTGCTTGAAATGCAAAATATTCCTACTCTAGTGATTTGCACCTCGAAGACTGTTCAGTTCTGGGCCCCTCTCTACAAGAAGGATATTGAGGCTCTGGAGTGAGTCCAGAGAAGAGCAATGAAGCTGGTGAAGGGGCTGGAGAACAAGTCTTATGGAGGGCAGCTGAGGGAACAGGGGTTGTTTATCCTGGAGAAGAGGAGGCTGAGAGGAGACCTTATTGCTCTCTACAGCTACCTGAAAGGAGGTTGTGGAGAGGTGGATGTTGGCCGCCTTCTCCCAAATGGCAGGTGATAGAACAAGAGGGAATGGCCTCAAGCTGTGTCAGGGGAGGTTCAGACTGAATATCAGGAAAAAGATTTTCACAAAAAGGGTCATTGGGCACTGTCAGAGGCTGCCCAGGGAGGTGGTTGAGTCACCATCTCTGGAGGTATTTTAAAGACGAGTAGACGAGGTGCTGAGGGACATGGTTTAATGGCAGATAGGAATGGTTGGACTTGGTGATCCAAGAGGCCTTTTCCAGTCTGGCAGTTCTATGATTTCTAGCAAATACTAGAGCCCATTGAACTGCTGTACTTCCAGGGAAGATCATATCAACATTTTTGGGTATAATTTTTTTGTGATAGTGCACATAACGTGATAAGAAATGTGCTTGAGTTTGCAACAAAACTACTAGAAAGAGCATAAACTGATTGTATGGCTTTGCAGCAACCACAGTTTACAACTGGCAATGAGTCAGGCTATTAAAAGACAATGGAGATCTGTCTTACAAATTTTTTGGTTTAGTTTATTTTTGGACAAGCTATGCAGCTTGTAGTATTTTCCAACCTCCCCTGAGAAGATGCTGTGAAGTACAGAAATGTGTAGGAAGATCAGGAATGTTCTAAAACTGTTGCTTATATTTAAGTATGTGGGGAGGGTAGCATCATGTCAAAATAATTTCATACCTTGGGGAACAATGCTCAAGTTTTTTTTCAGTCTTTGCAGATATGGAAATAGATCTTTCATACAGTTCTGTAATAGAGATTCATAGAATCATAGAAGGGTTTGGGTTGGAAGGGACCTTAAGGATCATCCAGTTCCAACCGGTCCGGTTCCCACCAGACCAGGCTGCTCAAGACCCCATCCAATCTGGCCTTAAATACCTCCAGGGATGGGGCAGCCACACCTTCCCTGGGCAATCAGATCAGATTGACTGATTTGGTGTTTGGGGCCAATATACTGTTCATCTCCATATGGGCTGGGAAAACTAGAACTAGAGCAGCAAATTTCAAATGTAACGCAAGTAGTTTTCAAGGCAGTGGGAGAGAGTTTCTACCAATGAATAATGTTTCTAGAGAGAACTTGAAGAAACATCCAGAGAAGCAGCACAAGAGAGAATTTTCAAGGATGCCCACCTGCGTGTGCCAAAAAAGAACTAAAAGCCTTCCCATGAGATTGTTTTAGATGTCTTTCAAAAAAACTTCAACCAGGTATCTGCATGGCAGGGCTCTCACATGGAAATGTGAACTGAGGGTTTGATTTCAGAACAACATCAAGGCTTGCTTCAACTTGAGAAACTTTGCATCCTACAAGGTGAAATGGTACTTCAGTTATCTGTTCTGATGACAAAGGCTTTATCTTTTATCACAGCAGTTTTGTACGTTAACTGATGTTTTCATGAAGGAGATACTTGGACCACAAAGGGTTCATCACATCCCCTGAGCTCAAGGAGCTTAATGGCTGCTCTCAGAAGTGTTCCTATCTCGGTGTCTGGGTGAGACATTCTTCAGTCCTATGAAAATACTATCAAGCTAATAAGAGACTGTGCAGAGTACGTAATGTTTTCTATTTATAAACTCTACTCCAGCTTCTCATACCTTGCTGCTAGTAAATGGCTGTTTGAAAAGAAGGTTCAGCAGAGAGGATGCTCGTGGCATCTCAGGGGACTGACAAATAGAAGGTTTTGCTTGTTTTCTTTGCAACATACCAGCTACTCAGTTTGCTTCATACTGTTATGTTCCTCTGTGAATAGATTTATTTGTAATATCCTTACTAGTCTGCTATAGGAGGCTGTCTTCATTTTATCTTGCATCTTCTGCTGCTTGAACTATAGTCGCTGCTTATGTTAAAATTGCCGTCTTTGAGGTGAGATGTCCATAGAAGCTTAGAAAGTACATCCAGCAGATGCAGAAATGCACGTTTTTTCATTCTCTTTCCCCATGATCCCTTCATTCTGATTATTCTGGGACCACAGTATCACATGTGAAGATAACTGAATATTGGCTGACCCTGCTTTTTACATCCCTTTGCTGGAATCATCCCACAGGAACTGTGCATCTTTATGGTGAATGTGCAGCAGTGGAGGAAAAAATAAATGTTACCAGTAGTTTTGTATGTATCGTGAAAGCAATAGTTTCGACAAAATATTAAAATTTTCAGTCACTCTGCAAAAATGAATAAAAGTTCAGGCATTTCTTGGGCTGTCCCATTGGCTTGCTGGCAGGAATGACTGAAAGTTTAAGCTGTTTCATGAAATAATTATTAAAATTGTTAAAAATACCAGGAAAACTGGCATTATGGACTCTGCTACAGTATTTTTTTTTTTTTATGAGAACCAGCATCCTGTGTGGGTAATGGTTACATCAGTGTTTTACAGATCAGCCTTAAAATGAACAGAAATAATTCTCTCCATCCTTCTTTGTGGACTCTGTCTCCATCTCTGTCCAGGCTCTTTGACATGCCCTGAGCTTTGTACCAGGTGGCTGATTCTTCAGCAGAGACTCAAATGGAGCAGGATTCCAGCTGAGGGGAGAAGGCCGTGCAATATAATTGCTGACTGTACTCTTGTTTGTATGTCTTGGCGTGATGATTGTCTTGCTCATGTGACATTGCTGACTTAAATTCAGCCTGTAACCTGTGAGAGACTTGTTTACATTTCTAAAGAACTTCTACCTAGCCTGCTGTTCTCCTATCCTGTTAGTATCCAATTGAATTCTGCATTTTTTTTCTGCGTGTTATATTGGTTTTCTTAGGAAATTCTTGTCATGATGTCAGGCTGCTCTCCAGTCTTGTGCTGGATAGGGTTTTGACAAAAGCTCCGGTAGTAGCCCAGGTAAATATGAAACACCTTGTGGAACTGTTACAAAGCAAGGAGATAATACCTTCACTTTTGAAAATAAGCTTTAATTCTGCTGTTTGTTTTATATTATTGTGGATCTAGGAGGTAAATACACAATATTTTTGTTTTATTAATAAATGTAGCATTGAGTAGTTTACCATTTTCTTTCATTTTATGTTTTCAAATATTAGAAGGGGAAACATGACACTTAGTGCATACCTGATATTTTCAGTTGTTTCTTGAAGTAATTTTGAAGATTGTCTGGTTTTACTGTAGCATCTAATAATCGTAGTTGCTGTAGAGTGTATAATCTTCTTTTCTCCGCGCTTGCAGAGTAAAGCAGTGAAGTTTTTCACAATCACTGCACAGACCATGGAGAGCTTTGTGAAGTCATTAAGTGAAGACATGAAACAGCAGGATTTGAATTCTGATGAAAATCAGTTTGTATTAGCTTTGGCAGGGATTGTAACAAGTAAGTTAATGTTATCTCTCAGAACAGCATTCCATGTGTGCTGGGGATTTCTGTATTGCCTTATTTGTGCTGCAGTAAATACAGCTTTTCAAAGTTAGGAATTTAGTCAGTCTGCGTATCTTTGGTGACTTCCTAGTCCTTTAATGTTCTAGTGGATACTGTCACTGACACTTCTGTGAGGTGTTGTGCTGTCTGCAACACCATTAAGGATTAGGCGGGGAACAGGCATCGAGTTCTGAATTTCACTAACACGTCTGTTCAGTCTAGAGTAAAATAAGGACCATTCTCCTAGTCTTGTATGCTCACTTTAGTTTGTAAATGTCAAGCAATTTATTATACTTTCTGAATCACCAGTAGCACTAACATCTTCAAGATGTATGAATTGCAGGTGATAGGAGTAGATCAGCCCCACTTTAAGGTATGTGCTCAGTATTTTGAAACTTCTAAGAATTTTTGTTGCTGACAGATGGAAGCAACCTTCACTGTCCTGAGTCAGTTGTGCTAAGAGAAGTGAAAGGTAATAAACCTGATTTCCATACTAAGTGTTCCCTTTTAGGGTCAGAAAACAAGTAGAAAGCTGCAATTTACCTTGGCATGGCTGCCCTTGGCTTGGAAGGCTGTGAGAAATGGGGCTGATACGTGACCTGCACTTTTGTGGCTGTGCAACTCTCCAAGTGACACTAATTACTTGATTAAAGATAGATAAAACACTGACTGTTTATACAAATAAATTAATATTGCATCCACTTTTTTTTTTTAATGTGGAATTTTAAGTGTTGTGGTGCCATTAAAGATTGTAATAAAAAAAAGAAAAGTGTGATGCATTATGCTGCTGTACCAAGGTGGAATCCAGTTCTCTCCAGTTGCTTCATTAAAAAAAATCAAAAAAACCACCCCCAAAGCATTGCAAAAGTAAAGTCCGAACAAAGAAAATGTTTAAAGGCTGGGGAGTGGGTATTGATGTTCTACCTGAGGAGGCATCAGGATGGTGTATTGAAATCTTGCCTCACTAAAACTAATATAAATTTTTCCAGTGAATTTGATATTACCAAGATTTGTCTGTCTTTGTACCTTGGGAAAGGTGGTTGCTGAAACTCAGATGTGATGAAGGATACAGTCAGATTAACGATGTGGAAAGTACCAGCTTAATCCTCCTAATTATGCTGTGAAATAGTATTACATTAGAAAGTAGTATTAAAAGAACACTGATGAGGTGGTTGTGAAGTACCAAGTATTCAGAAGTTAGAAAGCATCAGAACAGAAGTTCTCAGTGCAACCTGAATACAGCATAAACACTGCAATAACAGTCTTTAATCATGTGTCTGTAGTACCTCTGCTTGTTCTGAGGTTAAAAAAGACACCGGGATGTGTGTGCATAGGATAGAAAACCTCAGGCTGCATGAAAGTGGAAGAACTGCATCATGCAGCACATCCTCAGACTTGTGCTGAATGGCAGGGCAGGGGACCAGGTTCTGTCACTGGTTGCAGTACATACACCATGCTTCTTCACGTGTTTGGAGGAGGCTTGGCACAGCGGGAAGAAGCCTGGCTTGCTGGAAGATACCTCTTGTGCATAAAGGTGCACTGAGGTGTGGGGCAGGCAGGAGGGAAAATGCTAAAGGAAAGTCTACTTTGGAGCAGTATTCCTTGGAAATATTTTTGCCTTTTGGTTTGTGCACAGAAAATGCAGCACTTGCATAGAGGTGGGCAAAGAGCTTTTGAGGAGATGCATTTGATAATTTTGGTTGAGTAATTTGCCAAGTATATTGGATTGAGTGATTGTAAACCAATCTGCAATCTCATTTCTTTTTCAGTGGGATCTATAATGGTCATCTTTGCTTGAGTCACACATTATTTGTGGATGAATCCAACCTTTTGTTTTGTAATTCACTATGTTACTGCTAGGATGTTGGCTGCTCTGAATAAATATTTCAGTTACCAAAGTAGAATTATAAAGGAGTTTGACCAGTATAATTTGCTTGATTTTTATGGTGTTGTTTTGTGTTCTCTCACAGATGTGGCTGCCATGGCATGTGGCCGTGAGTTCTTGGTGAGCTCAAGTCGTGAATTACTGGACACAATGATGCATCTCTTGGGAGACATGAAGCCGGGACTTTGTACCAAATTTAAAGTGTACGATGACCTTTTTTTGTCCTTTGAAATGAAATGCATTATCTTGCAGTGTAAATCATAGTGACACCAGTGGTTTTCCCACTCTTCCATTATTTCCTTTCCTGGAGGGGAAACATAAATTTTGGAAACTGTAACACTCCTTGTGGATCTGCCAGGCTTGGCCACAAGGTTCATCCAGGTTTTGTGTCTCTTAGGCACCACAGTAAGGTAGAGATGAACAGGGCGGCACCCTTCTACCATATGAGGGGCTTGTGAGTTGACGTCAAGGAACACATGAGGTCAAGTTTTAAAATAGAGAGGATGTGGGAAATACAGACTCATATGTATTCCCTTCCAATCTGAAGACTATCAAATGCTGCATCTGCTTAGTGAAGAGAGTGAGTCATGTATCTACTAAGACCAAAAATAAATTAGTTGATTTTACTTAATAGCTAGAAGCACTGCGCACACGTTTGTGAAAGGTAATGCCTATAAAGGGACCTTTTGATATAGCCTTCTATAGAAAAGGCCACATTACACAGTTCAGATGCTGGAGAGCTTAAATAAACTATTGCCTTTGTCTTTTTCTCAGAGCTGATACAAGCTGAGTCTATATGGCCTCGACTGAGCAAATTACTGTGGCTTAACAAGTACTTGCTCATCGGCTAAGCTGTAAGCATTTGCTGTGTACACCTGGTTAATTTATTCATGAATATGACCTAAGGCAGTGTGGTGGGGTTTTTTTCTTGTAAGTGGGACACACACACACTAAGAATTCATACCCAAGCCAGCTGTCACAGCTCAGCTGACCCACGGCAGCTCTGTCAGCCATGGTGATGTGACTGTGTCTGTGCACACATTTAGGCAGGTTGTGTGTGATAGGCATGAAATCAGGCTTAGTCTTAACTTTGGATAGGTTTTATCTTGCCTAACCTCAGCTATCACAAAGCTAGATGTCGAGTGTCTGCTAACTGTCTGGGCTCCTTCCCACAGTCAGTGGAAGGAGATGGTGCTGTCACACGATCACTGGCTTAAAGGGAACAAGTTCCCCTCTGAAGGCGCTTGCTTTTCCCTGTTTGGTAGCTGAGGGAAGCTGAATTGCCTGTGCTGTAGGCAATGGTTAGATACTTTGATGTCAGCGATTTATTGTCTTTCCCAAGTGTTGGGCTTGAAGATCAACACTCAAAACAGGGTAGTTAACTCTTGCAACAATGGGGCTTTTTTTAATAAAGCCCAAACTAGAAGATTTGTATGAAAATCTCACCTTAAGAAAAAAAAGATAATTTTTGTGCCTTCATGTATATAACCAAAAAAAAAAAAAGACAAGAACACCTGTGCTGTTTCAAAATCTGTACAGAAAAAAGAAAGGACTTTTTTTTCAGAGGACAAGAGAGAGAAAAGTGTTTCTAAATGCACACACAAACACACTCTGAATTTCAAGCGAAAATTGTCTCTGAGTCCAGATAAATTATTTTTGGTTATTTTGAATTGTATTAATGTAATTGGACTGTGTAGCTGGATTTGAGGGCCTTCCTTTTGCATTGATGGTTTGGGTGTTTTTTTAGTTATATTTTAAAAGCTCCCTGCTGTGCAGAAGAATTACACATGGTGATATAAACTTGGTTGCCATGCAGTAATACTGATAAAATATGTGTAACAATCCTGTGAAATGGTAAGGGATTCAGCAAGCGCCAGCATCTTAGTCTAACAGATCAAGCGAAGCTTAAAAAAGAGGTTGCAGAAGGTGTTTGATAGGTGAATACAAAAGTGGCCTGAATTCAGTGCAGTGATTGTTAGTTCTGTGGAACTTCAGAAAGCACTAATGTTTTTCTTACTTTGAACTTTGCATTTGATAAAAAAGGTGTATTATGACATTAGAGCAGAAAGGACATTTCTTCATATCCTTGCCATGGAATGCGGGATCCTAATTTGCTCAACTGTTTTAGTGCAAAATGTTTCCCTGATGTTTGTCTTTCACATCAGTGCTCAGGTATCCTTTTTGTCTCATCTACCTTATGTCTTGTCATCATTGAGGTCTTAAAAACTCATTACTAACTCTAGATCTCTTTTCCTGTCCCTTTGAGGGATTTTACACTCTCCCAGCCCAGCAAATAAAGGTTTGGGGTTAGTTTGTTTTCAAATTATTCTCTGCATGTAAGGTTTTTAGCTGCTTGTTAATCTTAAATAATCAGCATTTTCATAAGCAGATGTATCAGAAGAACTCCCTTTTCTCTCTGCCATAAGGAACATAAGGCAGTGCAAATTGAGACAACTATGAGATAAGGATATGATATTTAGCATAAATTGTAGTGGGATTTCTAAGTTAACTGTGGACAAACTCTGGAGTCATCTTATGTAATATTTATGCACACACACACACACGTAGACGGACACATTTGTAAGACTGCGCCTCACGGATGAAAAAGTCTGTACATTATTCTGGAAATGCAATGCGTTTTTCTCAAAGCATCACCATGGTATTACATGGTAGGACATCATCAACCTAAAGTTTGATCAGTTGAAGAAAACATTTGGCTCATTGTTTTCAAGGATACATTTGTCCCTTGTTCAGTTTTAAGGGTTTACAATTCTTTTCTGGCTTTTATTTTCAAAGATGTTTCTCTTTACTGTGTGACATATCACGAGAAACTGTGAACCTAATCCCACACACAGTGGTTTCAAACACTGTAAACTGATAAAAAGAGTTGTCTTTTCTCTCCTAGATCTAGCAATCCTGTGTTTTACTTATAACAGTATATACATTAAAAATTTACATGAAAAAACGCTGATTTGTTGCAGCACTGCTACAATATTTAGTGTAATCCATGAGGGTGTAATAAATAAATATATCCAAGGCATCTGCACGAGTGCTAGGACTCATGGATCTGTGCCTTTCTGAAATAGCAGTAGTGTCAAAGACTTGAGGTTTTCTTCTCACAGATATCAGGTGTGTTCATGATTTGTAATTGTTGAGCAGTCAATAAACATTTACACAATTATTCATAACCTGTGATTAAATTGTTAGGAGTCTTCAACTTTGCTCATGTAGCAGTTGAAAGCAGCCAATAAAACAATAAAAATGTGCTTTAATACATATTAGCACATTTATGTACTAATCCCCTCTTTGTCAGAGATGTCATCTTAGGCTTTTTTCAGTGCCTAATTAAGGACGTGTTTTCTTAGTTGCCAAGCCATAGACCTCTGTTACCTGGAAGATGAGTTATGGGTTCTGTTCTCCAACATAAATGAGCATAATAAAAGACAAAAAGAAATCACCTTGGGATGTAGAAGGGTAGTTATGGCTTTGAGTGAGCCCAAGGGTTATTTGGAAACAGTTTTGCGGAGGTGTGGTGAGAGGACCTTTTGGCTTGTGTTGTCCTGGTCTTGATCTGTGCTAAGGCAAGAGCATGGTTTACAGCAAAATTGAATTCCAGTGTTACTGACTTTAAAAAAAGAAATCCACCTATATGTTGAACATGATCAATCTGGATTCACGAAGGCAGAGTAATAAGAATGTCCACAAAGACTTTTTTTTAATAGACAAGCAGCTGTTTTTTTTGCAGTGGTCTTATTCAGTAGCAGAGGTTGTATGGGCCTGCCTGCAAGGCAGGCCAAGCCAACTCTCTGCCTTGCTCTCATAGCAGAAGGGGCAAGTTTAGTTTAGGAGGGAGTGTGCTAAGCTGGGCTGCAACTACTGATACTTTCCTTTTCCCTTCTTCAGACCTGTCCCCTTCTTCCCAATGCTTCTGTAGGTGTAGTAACTTCCCCTGCTAGCAGAGAGAGACTACATTGGTGCTTACTGTATGCTGGCTATATATTCCATCTGTTCTCATTGGCAAGAGGAGCAGGAGGGTGCTTGAAAGAGGATGGCATAAGAAATGTGTCCATGTTTCTGCTGACTGGAGGGTCGGTGTACCGAAAGGCCAGCATTGCACAACCAGTGGAGCAGAGACTTCATAATACTCAACATTCAGTCTTGCTTTCTGTGTTTCCTAGTGGCTCTTTTATTTGTTGGGGCAAACAGCTTATTTGAAACAATATTTTTCCAGTGGGGGTTGTCACTATGACAGCTCTATTGTATAGGTTGCGTGTGGGGATGTAAAGCCAAATTTTGGTTCTGCACATTTCATGTAATGACTCTTACTGAGTTTGATGAGACTCTCTTACTCTGATGGTGGAATATTTGTCCGTGTTTGAAATATGTGATTTAACAGTAGAGACAATGTTTTGTGCCACCTTGCTTATATATAATTTAAAACTTCTCTTTTAAAATAAAAATATAAGCTATTATTATAGAAACATGAATCATGGAATGTCCTGAGTTGGAAAGGACCTACAAGAAGTGTTGAGTCCAACTCCTGTCCTTGCACAGGACAGCCCCAACCATTCACTCTGTGTCTGAGAGTGTTGTCCAAATGCTTCTGGAATATTGCCAGGCTTGGCACTGACTGCTTCCCTGGGGAGCTGTTCCAGTGCTCCACCACCCTCTGGGTGAAGAACCTCTTCCTAATATCTGATCTAAACCTCCCCTGGCACATCTTCCTGTCATTCCCTCATGTCCTATCATTGGTTACCAGAGAGAAGAGATCAACACCTGCTCTTCCTCTTCCTTCCCTTGTGAGAAGTGGTAAATAGGCTTCTGCATAAGAACATGCTTGGCATAAATAGCAGAAGATGCCAAAACATGCAAAGAAATCAAAATACATCATGTCTTTTCTTTCTATTCTAGGCTAATGCTAATGTCACTTTACAATGTGAGTATCAACTTGAAGGGCTTGAAGTACATCAGTGAAAGTCCAGGTTTTATTCCTTTGCTTTGGTGGCTATTGAATGGTAAGTTGCATTAAGAACCTTGTAAATTGTGACTTTGGGGATTGTAGATTGGCAAATAGGTATTGCAAGTAACAAAACAGAAATTTATATTCATAACCTGATGATGGTATGGGGTTTGTCAGATTAAAAGTAAACAAAACTAGCATATACCTGGGGGGGCAAAATACACATTTCCCACAACATTTTGACACTGTAAATAGTACTAATATAAAATTTATGGATGGTAGAATTAAAAATGTGGAATGGAGAAACTTGATGAAGTGGATTAAAAAAAGTCACCTGTATTTTCTAATACCAACTTGAAAATAAACCCTCAGAGGAGACGATTTATCACATAACTTCCATTTAACAAAAGAAAATGTATCTGTGTTCTGGCACATTCTGAGGAAAGAAGCCAGCCTCTGTAACTACAGTCACCCGTGACAAAAGTGACCCTTCCTACATCTGAAGGGAGACCTGGTGCTATAATAGGATTTGGGCTTGTGGGGCTATTCCTAGCTTTGCCTTTGGCCAGTGTAGGATGTCAAGGGCTTCTCTTACCACTGTTGGGTACCTGAATGACATCCAGGCTCTTCTCTTTCTGGGGCTTCAAAGCCCTGCGTGGGAGCTAGCAGAGACTGTTGCCAGTGTGCATTGGATGTGGCTAGCAGCTGTGTGCACAACTCATAATGGACAGTGAGGACAGCAGCAGGGACAGAGCCATGACACTGTCCTGCTGATGAACTGCTCCTAGAGTTGCTCTTTCTTGGCTTCCTCAGGTTTTGTGGCTTGTTCATGAGAAGATTTTGGTGTGCAGTTTGTAGGGCTAGGGAGGTTGGTCATCCTAGCACTCTGTGCTTCTGTGCAAAACCCTGCTAAAATACAACCAGTAAATACTAACAGCAGCTGATCCTAGAGAGGCTGCATTTGCATTTTCAAGGACATAATTCGATACTGAAGTTTTGGAAAAGCTTTGATTTGGGGCAGTAAACTGGAAGCTGTATTGCTTACAGTTCCCTCAGCTGTTTGCAGAAAATGTAGATACTTGTGCTTTTCACCAAATAATTTCCTGCATTGCAGTGCCATAGACACTCTCTTCTGAGTTCTCAGAAAATTAACTAATCCTCGTAAGACTGTTGGAAAGCACCAGTTTTTTGGTTTTTTTAAATACAGTTTGAGAAAAATTGTGTTCTTGGAGAACACTGAGTACGTGGTTCTTTGTTCGGTTGTGCTTAGAAATTTAACATGTGTTAGTCTAGATTTTCCTTTGACTTTATATTTGTCTAATGTATACATAAACTGCTGTTCTAGCAAAACGAAAAAACCCAAACTGTCATGAAGAATTCTATCCAGCTACGAGTTCCCAAATGTGCCCTTCTAAAACAAAGAAGCTAATTGTCTGATGCAGACTATTGTTTGAAGACAGCTCCTAGGTCACATAAGAGGATGAAATGGAGCACAGTTATGATTAATTTGCAGCTGCTAATGGAAATAAGAAATGGAAAGGCTACTCAGCATTTTTGAAAATGTTAATTGTGTATGGCTGCATTGTAGAAGGAAGGACAGGCATGGCTAATTCCTTCACTTTTTGATAACGAAGCTCTCCAGTAGCAGCAAATGAGGAAGATTCTCAGATAAACTACATCTGCTGGTTCAGATTTCTGACTTTGGAGGAAGTCCGCTTACTGACAAGGAAGAGGGCTGATGAGTTTGTGTGTCAGATGAGAGGTCAGATCCAAGATTCAGTCTTGTTACCATCATTTTTTATAAGAGCTCTGTATTTTTCTTTACATTTAATCTATTTCTAAATGTTTCAACTTGCAAAGCTTAGTAGCTTCCTCCTGCTCTTGCTGCTCTCCTGTTTCTTTGGCCAGCACTTTCAGCTTCTGGTAGCCATGATTCAGCCTATAAATGCCCAGAACTGCTGCAGCATAAGATCTTGACAGTTTTTTCCATGCAAGGCAGTAGAGCACTACAGTCTTCTGGCAGGGTATGCTGTATTAGCTGCCTTCCTGCAGGAAGCTTCTTCAAAAAGTGTTTTGATTACAGCCTGTGAGGTGATTCAGCCTTCCACAGTTCTGTAATCTTTTATCAGCGTTCCCACTAAGAGAGGCCCTTTTTCTGAGAATCATCCTGTTTGCTTTTCCATCGTCAGTCTACAAATGTCTGAGACCTCAGCCTATACATTAAGGCCGTCTTCTTCCCACTGGTTTATACGTAGTTGATAAATCCCTCAAATTCCTCCTATGAATTCTCAGTCTCTCCAAAGTCTTCTTGTTCCCTGAAGAAAAAATGTCTTTGCCATTAAGCAAAGAGGGAGCAAGTAATTAACTTTTATTTTCTTTATTCCGTTTGTTGTATCTGGAGCAAAGAGGGATTTGGTTCAGGTTGTCTAGCAGGCCTTTGGAAGAGACACAAGTATGCCTTGATGTTGAATACACAGATTGGAAGGGAAAGGAGGAAAAACCTCATAAAGATTTGTAGTGGAGTAAGAATGTTAACAGCAAACTAAGTTTGTCTGTCATACTATCTTTGGAAAATTTGGATGAGCCAATACAACTCTCCTTGCTAATAAGAATTCCTAATAACTCTTTCTGCTGGAGACTATACTGACAATTGGAGAAAAACAAATGTTTGACACAGTTTTTAAAGGTAAGACAGATTTCTGTAGTTTTAGCAATCTATGAAGTGGGCTTTGGTTTTAATTTTTCTCCCCACCTTTGCAAACACTGACTAAAAGACAGGCACACTTTAATAAGAATATACACCCTTGAACTGAAGAATATACTCGGATGGCTTATGTAGCTGTTATATCCTTATGTAGATATCAGCTATGACTACCTGTACCTTCCCAGTGTGGTGCCAGCATAAAACATGTGAATGATGACTCAGACTTCTGTCCGTGGAGCAGCTTGTGGGATCAGTAGGATTCTCTTCTTGTGGAGCACCATTTGTTTGCAGAGCAGCTGTTCCCATCTTGGAGGAAATAGGCAGCTTTCGTTTCTTCCACTGTCCTTGTGTTGATGTCTTAGCTAAGAGTTTTGCATAGCTTTCAGATTATTCAGGAGCCCTGTCCTCAGCAATAGAAAAAGTTCTATAATTTTGGATAGAAATCCACCTGAGATTTGTCAGTATTTTTTTCTGGTGCTTCTGTAGATGCAAAAGGACTTGCATTCTGTAATTGCTAAAGAGGGAAACTGGGACTTCAATCTACCATGGATCTTTTGAAGAATAGGAAGACTCAGTCAGCTCAGGTATTAATAAGAAAGACTAGATTTATGTTTTTTAATTTTTGATCATACACCTACCAACAGATGGGTACTGGAGAAGGAGTGTGGGCTCTTTGTTGGGGTTTTATGGTTGGTTGGTTTTTTTCCTTTTATTAGCCTATATTTTTATTTTTCCCAACTTTTCCAGTTAAAAAAAATGCTCTCCTTAGATACATGCAAAAGTGTGGAATTCAGAGACTATGTCAGAGGCATTTCTCACCTAGAACTGGGAAATTGCTCTAGGTACTTCACTAAATAGAAGACAACAAGAGAAACAAGGGAAGTATGACTAATTTTAAATCTTGCCCTTCAGTTTCTTCCACATTTCCACATGGACATCTAACCTTGTTTATCCAAATACTTGGCAAATCATGGTCTCTATTATAAATGCCTGTATGAAGCACATTCTCTATTCTGCTAATGCTGCCTTCAGCCTGCAATATTTGCTTTTCATGACTAACCCTGAAGGTTTCTAATGCCTTGCTTTTCTGTTTGAATTGGTTATGGCTGTGAGAGTTTTTGAAAATTTAGGTTATTTGCATGGCAGCATGTTATTTAGAAGACATCTGGACAAACAGAACCTCCCTATTTATAAACTAATGTCTGTATTAAAAGAAATTTTAGTTGATGGATGGCTGAAAACCTGAATTTAGCAGTCTTTCAAGCACTCGTTTCGTACCCTTCAGACTGTGAAACTAATTGTAAAAAGAGGATTGCCCTTCTTGCCCTTTTAAGACCACATCCATTTTATTAAATGCGAAGTTGTCAGCTCTGACGCAGAAGGTCCCTGAACCACAGTTAGCTGAGAGGCTGGAAGAGTGGGGGAAGTCTAACGGAATGCTTGCCCTTTTCCATACTCTAAGCATGTGCTGCAAAGGATATTTGCCCAGGTGGAGCTCCAGCTGGGCATGATGTGGCTGCCCTTGTTGTCTGTGCAGGGGTTTCTTGACAAGGTCCTCGCCCTGCCTAGCAGCAGCCTCATGCAAACTGACATTTTCCTGAGGACCAATATTCCTCTATTTGTGAACACGCGTAAGACACCTTAGCTCTGGTAAAAGTATCTGCCACTTGTTCTTGTATTGTTACTCTCATTCTGTAGCTACCATGGAAATCTTGAGAAGCCCAGGCTAGGATTCATGGGAGCTGGACAACATATCTGACAGCTCACCCACAAATCTGCCAGCTGCAGAGGGATGTCTGTGCAAGCTCCTTTTCACTCACAGCCCCTAAGGAGCAGTTAGGAAAATTGGAACCAAAGTACTGCTTTGATCTGGACCCCGGGGAGGCGCTCTCAAGGATTTCCCAGATAAAAGCATGACAAGCATGTGTCTGTAGGAGAGTAGAGAATTCTGGTTAGCTCAGCTCCTTGTCTGACAGCAAGAGCAGTCACCTCGCCAGGGAGACTGAAGCAAACTGAGCTGTTACGTAGGAGCTGGGGCAAATATGTTGCAGAAAGAAAGTGCATTCACATCTGTAGGAATTGCAGCAGCAAAGCTCAGTGTTTCTCTCTGCTCCTTCCCCACGCGGTGTCTTTATTGTAATACTACTTGTATCCTCAGACCTATCAGAATTTGAAAATGTCCAGAAAACCCATTGCTGCTGCAGATACTGGCTCAGATCCATTAGCATTGGCAGTGCAAAGAGATCTTACATGGGGTGAGCTGTGGCCCTAGCTGTCTGTTAGAGATGCTGTCAACCTAGTCTGACAGCTTCATAAAAAGGGAAGAGGGAGTTGCAGGTCACCCGTTCATGCTAGAATCAGACAATTGAATTGAATGACCTTTACAACAGTGGTAGGAAGCTTTTGTAATACTGCTGTCATACATAGACATCGCTGTAAGCAGCTTGCTGGTAATAAATCTTGCGTTCAGGTGGCCAGAGAACAGTATGGGCACGTGTGAACTGAGTTCATCCAACTCAGAGCCAATTGTAGATAAGCTGTTTAGCATTGATGTAATGCAATTACTTAAACCCTGCTGTAGGGAACAGTTCATCTGAGAGTGCGGTGCTAATGACAGATGTGACTAAAATCTGTCCACATTATCAACTGCTTTTGTCAGTGACTGAAAGCTAGTGACATCAAACGGTAGTGCTGGCAGCTAGCAGGACGTCAGCAAACTCCAGCAGTTTCAATACCTCGTTAAAATTACATCAGCATTTTGTGATGGTGGTAGGCTTATGCCACGCTTGTGATCCCCAACTGAGGCAAGCAGCTTGATTTCTTCCCCTGCTCCCCAGAAATAATGGTTGTAGTTTTGAAACTTTAGTTGAAGAGATGTGTGTGCTAGTTGTTGGGAGGATGTGATGCAGCGATTTGATTACAGCTGAAGGATTTTTTTTTTGATCTTGTACAAACAAAATGTTACTCAGCTAGTGTAGAAATGACTAAATCTGGAAGCAGTTGAAATAAAGATAATGCTGAATAATCATCATTCCTTACATTTCTTCTGAGTATTCCTTAGGCAGGGTTTTCAGAAAAGTCTCCCTGATAGTATTGGAGAGACGAGAGAATAACTCCTAGGGTATTTTTTTAAAATCCTCTTAGAAAACACGATTATCTGTAATAAGTGGTATTCTCATAACTGCATGTAATCCTCAGGGAGTATATTTTAAGGCATATGTATTTATTTAACTCAAAACTTCTCAAAATACATGCAAAACAATGGCAATCAGAGGTTAAATGTGTATTAAGTCATCTTCTGGTGCAGGATCATTTCCTTCCTTCGTTGTATGCCCAAGCGCCTAATCTGTTGTTCATTTGAGTGACTCAAGCCGTTGAGCTTCCCTGGCTACTGCTGGAGATTCTTCCTAGAACCTCTTTGCTCTTACTGGAAAATGTTCTTGCTCGTCAAGCTGGAAATCATTTCCTGGTCTCCTACAGATCTTAATTTTGTTAGCTCCCCTCCTAAATGCTTCTTCCCTGATCAATCTTTACTTTCTACAGCCTTTAAACACTTGCAGTTAGTAGTAACATAGATGCCTGTTAACAGTATTAATAACAAAGCACTTTTCATCCAGAGATTTGAAACATCTTACATATGAGAAGTTTCCCAGCAGCACTGCAAGCCATTAAGAGTATTAAGGGCTTTATTTCATGGAAGAATAATGTCACATGAAGGAAGATTGTAATGAACTACATAGATTTCACTCCCAAAAAGCATCTTCTTACCAATTTGGGCTGTGTTTTGGTGCTGCTATTTCAGATGAATAAATGTAGAATAGTACTAATTACAGAGAAAGGGGGCAGATATTACTTGAAGAGCAATGAAGCTGGTGAAGGGGCTGGAGAACAGGCCTTATGAGGAACGGCTGAGAGAGCTGGGATTGTTTAGCCTGGAGAAGAGGAGGCTGAGAGGAGACCTCATTGCTTTCTGTAACTACCTGAAGGGAGGTTGTGGAGAGGAGGGATCTGGCCTCTTCTCCCAAGTGACAGGGGACAGGACAAGAGGGAATGGCCTCAAGCTCCGCCAGGGGAGATTTAGGCTAGACATTAGGAAAAAATTTTACACAGAAAAGGTCATTGGGCATTGGAACAGGCTGCCAAGGGAGGTGGTTGTTTCACCTTCCTTGTAGGTGTTTAAGGCACGGACGGGCGAGGTGCTGAGGGACATGTTTGATAGGAATGGTTGGACTCGATGATCCGATGGGTCTCTTCCAACCTGGTTGTTCTATGATTCTATGATCTGGCAAAAAAAATAGGGATTAAAAAAAAAAAGACCAAGAAACATGAAGGTAAAAGTGGAAGGAATAGGAGGACCACTTCAAGGCCTTCAGTCATATTTTGATTAGATCAGAATAAATTGGAAAACTAAAACTTGCACCCAAGATTTTTACAAAAGGGTTCACTGAAGTGCTGGTGCTCGAGAAATTGGACGTAATGTCTTGCTGTCTGTGCGTCTGAGTTGCAGCATTTCTCCATGAATCATGACTGCTCATCACTCAGAAAATTGCATCCGCAGGCACTGCTAGAGATGATGGAGTGAACCTCCTTGGAGACCTCAGTCCAGGTGACAGCAGTGGAAGAGACTGCTATGAGTGTGGCCATCTCTGCAGGGTGCACAGCACTGACGGTTGTTCTTTGAAAATGCTTATTTGAACGCCTAAAGTTCTCCAGTATACTCAGGAGCTAAGACTTGTTGCATGGAAAATCAGAAAATGGATGTTATTGCTTTTGGACAATTCCTGTGTCCTCAGATTGTACCCTACTTTGCTGGTTTCCCAGGAGAAAGTAGAATGCCTTTTTAAAGAAGTTTACATTTTAAATAGGGAAGAAGATATGCTAGGAAATACCTACGTATCTTATTTACTGATGGAAAATAAGGAAGAGAGAGAAAGTGCCTGGCTTGTGGGTGTAGATCAGATATCACAATCTTTATTATTATACTTCAGCCATGTGCTGGTGGGAATTACTTAAAAATTCCCATCTCGACAGTCAGTTTCATGCTTAAAGCTGCAGTCTTTTTCACTGCTCATCACATTCAATTTCTTCCCTGGGTGCTTTCAGCATTTCCTCTTGTGGTTTAATGAATAATTCTCCTTGGTCCTCTTTCAGGTCATCAGTGTTAGGTATTAAGTAAGCCAGGAAAGGAAAGAACTTGCCTCAGCTCACTAAATGCTTCCTTAAAACTCAGTAAGGTGTGGTTTATTGCTGCACTGCGTTTATGCTCCTCTAGTGAGATATTGGTCTCTGTGGTTATTTTGAGTGCAAAGTGATCTGAATTAGTTTTTCACAACATTCTGCACGATGCCATATCAAAAGGTTGTGGAAAACTAGGTGTTCTAATGACAAAACACGTAAAAAAATGCACAGCATGTGGAACAAATAACTACTTCAGCCATAAAAATGTATTATACATTTTCACTTGGAATATGCAGAAGTGCAAAAATGGGGCTTTCTACCAGACGCCTTTGGTAAAGCTATAAGTGACTAAATGCAAACAGAAAGCTGTGTACAATTAAACTACAATGCTCCTAATGTTTCAGTAATTAAAAATGCATCCTGTGATCTTAACAGTAGAGTTGTTATATGCTTTCCTAGCTTAAATCAATCAAAGCTCTTTGCTGCGTTTCTCTGATACGTGCCTAAGCAGCAGTGCTTAGCTTTATCACTCATTTCTATTTCACGTAGATTGAATTAAACACTTGGAAGGCTGATACCTAGTTACCAGAAAGTTTTATAAAGATTAATTTTTTCTTGAGCTTTGAAGAAATATGAAGGCTTTTAAAAAAGAAATTAAAAGCCTGGTGATTTACTGCAGATTTGATGAGTTGATCTGTTGGTACTAGTCATGGGAGATAGCTTGTTCTGCTCTTAAATTGGATTGCATTCAACAGTACATCTTTGCTACTGACTGGATAAATTAAAGTGGGTAAATTCCCTGATTCAGAGCATTTTCAACATTTGAAAAACAAGAGAAGGGTTCCTGGTTATCTCTCCCAAACACTGCTGAGCACAAGCTGCTAAGGAGGCCAAAGATTTTGTTTCCGGCTTCCATTTGGAGCCAGCCAGCCAGCACCAAATGGCATCTGTGAATTATGGCACTTTAATTATTCCTTGTCTGGCTGGTAGGTCATGAGGAACAACTCTGTAGAGCTTTAATGCTACATTTCTGGATTCTGCTTCTAATAAGCACTGGATTTTTTCCTCTTTCACTTTTAGACCCGGATACAGAAGTTTGTCTTCATGCTCTGCGGCTCCTCCAGTCTGTGATTCTGGAGCCAGAAGTATTAGCCAAGTCAGCCTCTGAGATGCGTGATACTTTGCCATTTCAGCGTATCATTGCACTGTCGAGGAGCCGCAATGCAGATCTGCAAGCACTTGCAAAAGAACTACTTGAAGATCTTAAAATACTTGAGTATGAAGCGTAGAAGAGCTCTGTGACACCAACTACTTACGTCTTTCCTTTATTTTTATGCTGCAAGGGTTGGAGATTTGCTTGGCTGAAAAAAAACTGCCCAAGTTTCTCTGACAAAATGCTTTTTAGAAATTCAGTAACCCAACTAACCTAGTGCTTGGGAAAATGTGTTAGGTTTTCACTGCTCAAATATAATCTTAGGTGATCTAGAAGAGATGGGAATGACTTCATTTCTTTGAGTAGGATTTTGTTGACAGTGGGTTTCAAAAATGATCCAGGTTATGCTATTAATGATATATAGGGAGTAAAGTAGTCATTCATTGATAATATATAGTTAATTGCAGCGGTTAATAGTCCTTTTGGTCCATCCTTAAGAACTGTTGGACTACAAGGAAAACTTTGTTGCTTTTCATAACTCTCTTCTGTCCAAATGCATCCCAAGTTCCAATTTTATTGTTGTTATTTCTCATCTTTCAATTTAAATAAAACTTAAATTCTATAGTGTGTGATGGATTGCACTTTCAAAATTCACATTCATATTCACTCGAACTGCAAGCTGACTTGATCTGTGGCTGCCAAACCTACTAGAAATGGAACCATTGTTTTTCCAAAAGCTCCCAGAAAAGGGAATCAGTTACTGTTGTCTGCGGTAAACTGGCTGAAGAGGCTGTAGCAAACTGCTGCTCTGTCATAGAATTGTAGAATCAGTAGGTTGGAAAAGACCTTTGAGATCATCAAACCCAGCTGTACTTCTCATGAGCAGCATTGCGTTCCCTCACAACTGTGCTGTTTGTTAGAGGTTCTCAGTACAGCTTGCTCACCTCAGAGGTAAATAGAAACATTTGTGTGCTTTGTATTGGTGGAACTTAAACATTTTGTACAAAAAAATAGCATCAGTTTTCATGATGACGGAAACACAACCAGTTAGGTGATGTCGTTCAAGGGAAGAGCAAGGGAGAAATGCAATGCTGTGGTTGCAACTATTTCCATATGAAGGTTATGGCACCTCAGCTGTGAACCCAACACGTTAACAAAATAAGCTGTAGACTTCTAATCCAAATGTATTGAAAGCATGAAGTAAAAACTTCATGGGATTCAAATATTGTGATTGGCACAGTTTTAGAGGAAGACCATTGTAAAATGTGAAGTTAAGGTATAGGTCTTCTATTAGGCTGTTTGCAGAATGATGAAAGTTCAGAGTTAGAAATGTAATAAACCAGCTCAGAATGAGTTGAAATAACTGTCTCAAGTGCTACAAATGGTAGCAGTCTGATTTAGGGTTGTCTAAAATGAAGATGGAGATACAGATCTCATTTACATGAAGGAGTTGCCTGGGGTTCTGCCATGTCCAATTCAATGCTACATTGAACTTACCAAGTGCAGATTTTTTGGAAGGTTTCAAATCTTCTTTAAAACCTGCTTTCTTTGCATTTGTTATCTTAATAGCCTAGTTAAACCTCCTAGAGTTTAATCCTAAAGAGATCAAAACGATAATCAGTAATTTCCTGGAATATCAACTCATGAAAGTGTTCAATTTTAAGAAACTAAAGGGCATACACTTTCTGTGTAACGGGTAACTGCTTGTGAAGGTCTTTCATCAAACTTTTGGAAGCCAGTAAATAACAGAAAAAATAAAAAGTGAGTCTGTGAGCAGAAGAGATGGATGTCCTGTGGATTTAAAATATTCTAGGAAATTTCTCTGTCCTTCCCAGCCCTTCCCCCTGAACTGAAGTCCACCTAGACGGGGCATGGAGTGCATGAGCTGAGGGTGGCACAGAGGCTTATGTGGGCAGGTTATTAAACTGTGGCCATGAGCTTGTTAGCTGTGGCCACACAGGGTGTTCGGCACTGTCAGCTTTGCCCGCAAGATGATTTTAATTTAGGTCTTTCCTGCTGTTACTCTGGTCATGGAGCTTGAAAGAACTTATTTATTTTTGAGAAGTCTTCTCCCTCTGTCAAGTTTACTGGGAGCCGACTGATGGATTGAAATGTAATGAGAGGGACTGGCAATGCACCTTGTTTCCATATGAAATGAAACAAGACTGTAACTGTGTATAGGCTGGTGTAGTCCTACTTGAAAGCTCCGTTAAAACAGCTGATTCCAGACACTACAGTTTTTCCCCAGCCAGCTGGTCAGATCTGATAGTGAGTCTTTGTCTCCCAGATGACTTTATTTTCTAGGGTAGCTTGTCGAGATTGTTTCTTCAGAATAAAGCCATCAATGGTCCACTGACCTTGAGAAAGTGTTTTTTTCCTCTATGAAATTTTTCGTAAGGCAATATGGATAAATAAGAAAAAATCACCCTATCTTTGAAACACAGTTTATCTTCAAAAATAGCAGAAAGCAAAAATACCAGAAGCATCAGAGAGAACCTGTGACAAACAGGCCTCTAGGAAAGTCTTTATGTATTCCCTAAATTTGCTTTTCTAGGTTCTTACAATTAATGCTATACTTTTAATTCTTCATTGGGGTTTATGGAAAAGAAGAAAAAAAAAACTTGAGGGGGACTTGTTATCACAGAGAAGCAAATTCCTAATGCTTTCTGGTTTGAAACAAAAAAGGTCAGTTGTGCTGAAGTAAAGCAAGTGGATAGAAGCCAGGGATAAGCCTAACCCCTTAACATTTCAGAGTGTTTGAAGTATCATTAAGGTGTCTCATACTTCAGTATTTCAGTAAAATAAGTTGGACTTCACTAGTTGCAGATTGTATTATAAGCTGCTACATCTCGTTGCTCTTTTCAGGTTCCTGTATCCCCCATTTGATGGAGCCAGGGATCATCCTCTTCTCCTCCTGTATGGGTATAGGGCTGTTGTTGCAATTAAGTGAATTGTTTTTTGCTGTGGGAGTGAAGCCTGCAGCTATCCATACAGGGATCCTCTCTACATCCATGTGTACTGGATGTACATGTGTACTGTTGTACATCCAACTGTCACAGTGGGATTCCCCCAGCTGATTTTAGTTATCTCATGCCTTGGCATCCACCATGAACTAACCATCTGCATTCTCCAGTCAGTAACATCAATGTCTTCTTTACGGTTTCATTCTCCATGCTAACATTGGTGGGAGTCTCATGCTGTTGGCTGTAGAGGAAGCTCCAGTGAATTTCTGAGGCCAGGCGCCCGCTGTTTAGTTTAGAAGAATAGGTGAGATAGGTCCTACCTTTTGGTGCCTCTTTTGCAATAATGGATAAAGAGCAAGTTTTCAGGATCCCCTAGTCTTGACCGACAGTGGTTTAGAATCTTATTTGTTGCTAACTTGAGAAATCCCTGTTTGGAGGTAAAGAGCATTTAAAATCCTAATTTGTCTTCATGTGGCTTGTGCTAGAAATTAGGCTGAAGAGTAACTGTGCATCTCCTTTCAGTCTTCCCTGAAACACATGAGGGTTTCGTAGAATCATAGAATGGTTTGGGTTGGAAGGGACCTTAAAGATCACCCAGTTCCACCCCTCTGCCATGGGCAGGAATACCTCCCACTAGATCAGGCTGCCCAAGGCCCCGTCCAACCTGGCCTTGACAGTTTGACACTGTGAATAGAAGGGTCTTGAAATAACAGGTGACAATCAAAAGATGTAGAGCATGTGAAAGCTTTATTTACAAAGTTAAACAGAACAGAACACAATATGACACTAGATGCTGCAACTGCAATTAAAAACTGGTTGAGAGCTACAAATCCCCGCTTTTTACTGTGAAGTTTTGCTTCAGTCTGAAACTGTGGGCCATTAGGAAGTTTTATTGGTTTAAAATCGCTGTATGCTTAGGAAATGCTGGCTTTAGAATGTTGCTTTTTCCACATCCTCCTGAGAAGTTTGAGTTTCTTCAATGTAGTAATTGATTAATCACATTACTAGCTTGCAGGAATAAAGGTGGTTCATACAGCCAAAGCTGTAGTTTCAACAGCCGTGTTCAAAGTCCGGAGTTACTCTCGTGTTGCCATTTCCTCTGTTGCACAATCTCAGAGTTCCAGTGAAGAAGAAAGTGTGAGTTTGGCATTGCTTTGAGAAGATTATCAGAGTTACTGCATGTTTATACCCATATATCTGAAAGCAAAATTTGACTCTTACGCTAAGCTGCCTCTAAAGATGAAAAGTCTGTTTTAAAAATCGTTAGAAGAAAGTGCGTGTTAAGTTCACAGTATCAGCAGCACAATTAAGTGTGAACTTTACTCTTTTCAGTTTTATAGAATGTGTACAGAGCCACTGAAATTACGTCAGTTTGCTGATGCTCCTGGGAAATACTGGTTTGTCATATTTGATGCTGATATTCAATTAGATGCAAAGGAAAAATAAGTGAGGATCATAGAATCATAGAATGGTTTGAGTTTGAATGGAACCTTAAAGGTCATCTAGTTCCAGCCCCCCTGCCATGGGCAGGGACACCTCTGACCAGCCCAGGCTGCCCAAGGCCCCATCCAACCTGGCTTTGAACATCTCCAGGGATGGGGCAGCCACAGCTTCCCTGGGTAACCTGTGCCAGTGCCTCATCACCCTCATCGTGAAGAATTTCTTACTTAAATCTAGTCTAAATCTGCCCCTCTCCAGGTTATACTGTTCAGAACACATTATCCCATTGCAGTTGATTAATGGGGTCAGAGGAAGAATGAGAAACAATGGCAATTTGGTCATATGGCTGTGAGTGAACTATGAGATGATTCAATTTTGGCTGGTTGCACCGGTTGTTTAGCTGCTCCTTTGGGTTAACGTTTGCACTTGTGATATACGCTGATTAGCACAAGTTGGACTTCAGAATTTGATAAGATTTTACAAGTCTTGCAAATGTGAGGTGATTCATCTCTACTGCTTCTTGTTCTGCAAGAATGCTGGAGGTGAGGAGAAAAGAGTTTTACTGGGGAAAAAGGAACCCCTGTTTCCTCTCTTATCCCTGCCCAATGTGTGGATATGTGAACATGGTTGTCCCTTCCCATCCCTTCACAGCATCTAATTTGCAGCTGCATCTGGTGTGTCTGTGTTGTGCTGTCAGATTTCCTCATTTGTATGCACGCACTTTTGCAACTGCTGGTTGCTTCTCGTGTATGAATTACATGATGATAAAAAGTCATCAGAAAACTCTTGAAGTCATACAGATTTTAACTTCTCCAGTGCTTTATGATGACCTTTACAACCTATAACTTGCTCAGTCGGAAACCTTAAAAAGACTTTGACCAAAATGATACTTCTGCAGGTAATTTACAGGGCTATAATTTTTACTGTGGGCGTGACTGCAGTTAAAGCATTTCTGATGACAGGTGCTCAGTCTTTTCAAACCCCCCCGTTTGTCATTTTCTGTGGTGTTGGGCTGCAGTCATGAGAAGCAGCAATCACCGAGGGCAAGGCCAATGAGGGCCTTACCAAGGGCTGGGGAAGGTAAAGATGCTGTGCAACCTGGGTGGTTCTGCCAGGTGGATGGGGAAGGTCAGCTCCAACTGCGCTGCGGAAATGGCTTTCGTGTCATCTGGGTCTGAGGCAGAGGAATGGCTTGGGAGTTAGGAAACCAAGTGAGCTATTTGAGACCTTTTGCAGAGAGGTAATTATCTCCTTTCATTTGTAGCTGTATTGCCACCAAGGTCAAATAAGTGCAGCAGTCACCCTATACTGGCACAAAACAGAAAATGGAGAATGGCAGAATAAAAACCCCAGTTCTTGTGTCTGTGCCCCTTCCTCCTAAGCAGGATCTGTGGTGTCCAGAATCAATTTCAAGGGCACTTTTTCTTAGCCGTGGCATACGTGAAAGCTGATCAATGCAACCAGCCTCTTGTTGCTTGCCAGCATGCTGCAGCTTTACCAGAGGACTTGCTGCTATGGTTTCTGGTGTTTTTACAGCACTGTGGGGCTTGGTGCAGCACAAGGACAGGGCTTCAGGAGGGTTTCTTCCATTTGCTGATCCTGTGGGTTTCTGGGAACTGCTGGCCTGGGGAAGAGGGTGGTGGGCATTTGAAGGCCGAGGAGAAGCAGGATCTCCTGTTAAGGTAAGAAGTCCTAGAAGTCGCTGTGATGGAAGTCTGGATGTGTGTCAATATTCCTAGGTATGCCAGAACATTTAATTAGAGGTGGAATACCTATGAGGTGACTTCATGGTGACAGCAAGAAAAGAGGAATGCAGGGATGAGTCTTCAGGCTGGTGTAAGTGGGGAGCAGAGCACTGGGATGTTGAGGGCAAGGAGGGCTGGGGCGCCTTGGGAGCCTCCCTTGCCGAGAGCTGAGCTTCTCTAGCCTAGCTGGAGGGGTGCAGTAAGTGGGGAAGGGAGTGATTTTGGGTGGGTGGGTGGAAAACAGCTTCTACCGAAACTGAGGTTTCCACAGAACCAACACACTGGTCAGGAGCAGAGCTGATCCTCAGCCCCGCAGACAAGATGCTGGCATATGTGGCTTCGTGGACTCACCAGTCCTTGCTCTGTCTCCATCTGCCTCCTCGACCACTTTTAAATGTGTCTGACAGCACCCTGGGGCTGGGCTAAGTGGGTACCATCCGGCTCTGGTGCACCACACTCCTCCACGCCGCTGCTGACAGCACATCAGGGAGATTTTCTGATGGAAGAACCGCTTCGTGCATGGGTGAGCTGCCTGAAACTTTTCAAACCAAGTGTCTCTCACCTCCACAGCCTGAATGACCATCAGAGAGGGTTAAGAAGAGCCTCAGTTGGCACAGCAGAGCACCAGGAAGCCTGCAGTCAGCACCCAGGTACCCCTGCTGCTGTGCCAGGCTGTGGCTGGATCTTGCTGCCTGAAAGTGAGCTGAGCACAGCAATACGAGGGAGCTGAGTCTCTGAGGTGGTGACAGACAGGGCAGGGCATGGAGGGGATAGACTTGCCTGGGATTTGATCAATGCTCTGGGATATTCTCCCAGCAGCAGAGCAATCTTGTTTCACCCAGGCTGGGGGCACTAGTACATGCGATCCTGAATGAGTTTCCTGAACTGCCTTACTTTGGGAGGGTGGCTGAAAGCACCAGGGCCTCACCTGTCAGGAACTGGTGCTAGCATGTGGGATGCCTTCTCTGAGTAACAGACCTGGGGCCCAGGGCACGGTGGTTGTTTGAAGGGCAGAGAGAGACTCTAAACCCAAGTGCTGGCAAGCAAATACTCTCCGGCCAGCCCTTGGCATTCCCCCTGCCTGCCCTGGCAGACCTTGCTGGCACTGGAGGTGTGTGGGCAGAGCTGCTAGCAGGGAAAGCAGGGGACCTCTGGGGCATCTGTAACATGGAATGGGCCCGTAGTCACAATACACGTGTGACAGACGGGCAGATGGCTACCTCTGCTTTGCCTCTATAGGCTTGCCATAGGGCTTGTAAGATATATGTGCTCTCCTGAGTGCTTTTTGGATTTCAGAGCTTGGCTGGGTGCAGGTGCATTCTGGAAAATGCAGTAGATTCTTCATCCTGTGCCTGACACACAGAGATGCAGAGCTCTCCGTGCTCTCCAAAATGGTTCAGCAGCAAGAAGCTACCGATAGTGATTGCTGTTCTTCCTGAGCAGTATCCTTCCTCTTCTTTTTATTCCAGTAACTCTTCATTCCCGCAGAGTGATTTTCAGGAGCATCTTTACTACCCTGTTGCAGCAGCAGCTTAATCTCTCAGCAACAAGAGCAGCTGAGTAGGCGTGAGTCACCCTTGTTCCAGTAAGGAAGCCACTTCAGGAAGCCTCTCGAGCAATGATGTCCTGTGCAGCCCTTGTCTGCCGCCGAGCTATTCAGCTCTAACAATGCTGACAGTGTGTAATACTGCCCCGGAAACCTTCAGAGATTGCTTGTCAGACCTAGCCAGTGTCTCCAGCGCTAATCTAGCAGCAGACAGATCTCGGGTAAGGAAGCCAAGGGAAAGGTGGTACCGCCTTGGCTGTCAATGGCAAGGGACCAAACGGCGCGAGCGTTGTTTAGTGAGCACTGATGGCAACCCGGAACACAGGCAGAAAAAAAAGAGGCTGCCTCTGAGCATCTTAAAGTCAGCTGAAAAGCTGAGCTGCTAAAAACAATGAGGCTGCTGTGAGTGGCCTAGGGAGAGGGGAGGCTTCAAGGGCAGATTACAAGCCTGAGAATAGAGTGAAACTGATGTGAAAACTGCCACAGAGGAGGTAGCTTTTGAGCAATGTATTGAGCCTGTAACGGAAAGGGCTTGGTATCCCACAAGCCTTTAGCCCCAGAACGATACACATTCTTCATGATGGAGAAAAGGAGGAAGTGCATTTGCCATTAATTTTTAATTATATTGGAGTGTTCTACAGCAATAGGTAGTTTTTACTGTACAGGCTGTCTACAGCAGGGGTTGGCCCACTGGAAACTTTCTCAGGACAAGGGGGAATGGCCTCAAGCTCCGCCAGGGGAGGTTTAGGTTAGAGATTAGGAGGAAGTTTTTTACGGAAAGGGTCACTGGGCATTGGAATATGCTGCCCAGGGAGGTGGTTGATTTGCCTTCCCTGGAGGTGTTTAAGTTACGAGTAGATGAGGTCCTGAGGGACCTGGTTTAGTGTTTTGTGGGAGTGGTTGGACTCGACGATCCAGTGGGTCTCTTCCAACCCGGTGATTCTGTGATTCTGTGAAAGGAGTGGAGAATGTTTCTAAAGCACTGCTGTAGTGCTGCAGAAACGGAAACATTACTACACAAACTGAGTATTACCATTGAAGTGCTCTGCTGCCACTAAATTATCATTTGTTAGACCTGCATTTCTGTTTCTTTGGGAATGAGATGATCATACAGCTTGCACTCCACTGGTGGCCAGGAGATATTGTCTCTGTGGTTCTCAGGGACTTGGTTCCCTGTGCAGTTATGGGTCTCCTGTGTACAGATAAGCAATGTGGACCAAAGGCTGAGCTTCTTTTGGAGTGTTTTGGATTCAGAGGGAGTATGTTGGAGGATTCAGTCCTCCCAATCAGGTTCCTGATTTATCTCTCTTTTCATTTAACTCCCCTTTCTGCCTCAGTCTGACCACTTTCATTTGGGTTGCGAGAGTCTTTGCGATAAGTATCTGAAGCGTCTGGCAGACAAAGGGACTGTCATCTTGCTTTCCTAGTACGACAGTTCAAGTAATAGGTGGCAGAGGGAAGGAGAAGAGGGAGCCTGAGGTTTTGCAGATACCCAGGCTACTGCTCCCAGCCTCCAGCGGGCTCCTGGCTCAGGTGGTTGTGTAGCTGTGATGTGGCCAACCTGACAGTCCATCCACAAGTAATGAGTGAGAACCATGCAAGCTGCTAGGAGGACCTGTCTTTACAAAGTCCTACCAGTCCCTTCCACCCCAGGAGATGTTGCTCCTGCCAGGTTACAGAGAACTCTGTGGCAAAGAAGGCCCTGGGTACATTGCCCCTGCCTATCTGCAGCCCAGCTGGCACACAGCAGTCTGGACTTGAGTGGTGTGAGCTCCCTTGGCTTCATGCTGTTCAAGAGGAACGTGAGTACCAAGAGGACCAGGTCGTTTATTGCAGAGAGGACTAAAACTGATGTTCCTGCTCTCACCACTCTAGGTTATGGGAGGGAGAAGTACTTCAGCCCTGTGCTCCTCTGCCCCTCCAGATGGGGAACTGCTAAGGTCCTAAATGAGATGCTAAGATCCTAAATGAGAATGAAGTGATGATTTCTGGATGCTTGGAGGGAAAACAAAGACAAAGAGTAATCTGGCACCAAGGGGAAGAGAAAAAAGAAACTCACTTCTAAGGATTTGACCCTTAAGCATAGTGACGTAGAAAGAAGGAGATTCTGTTTACAGAGGAAGTGAGAAAGGAAATTAAAGCAATAGGAAGGAACAATCAGGTCACCACGGCAAGTTTGTCCTCCGGGGCAGGGCAGAGAGGCAGGTGTGTTCCCTGGGGAGCTCATCTGCCAGAAGTAGAAACCACTGTAGGTAGCTGTGTTGCCTGTGGCACTTGGGTGCTGCTGTTGATGGGCTGGGCTTTGAGGAGGCCCCTGTGTGCACTCACTGATGCTGCAGCACAGCCAGGCCTGTCTCCCTTCCCTCCCCTGGACGAGTCAGGGCAGGATACTTTTCGAGTACTGAATCTGTTCATTCTTGAAGAGCTCATCTTCCTTGGAAAGTGAAAGATACTGTCAGGGAAAGGGCAACCTAAGACTAGGAGGGTGCCTTGGGAACTGGAAACCATCCTGTATGTTTTGTTCCTGCTGCTAGTGGGAGCCTGGAGAAGCTGGTTAGGTCTTTGGAATTGTTCTGACGGTGAATTATCACATCTCCCAGACCTTCTGCCAAGCACAGTGCGTGTCAGTGCTGCCCCTGCAGCCCTCATTTCTCTGTCAGGTCTCAAAGAAACTCCCTCCTTCATTTCACAAGATCTTACAGCAACCTCCCCATGCCGCTGAGCCTGCTGGTAGCATTGCACAGTGTATCTTACAAACTGACAGCAGGGTAGCTGCAGCGATGCTATCCCCGAGGGGCTGCAAATCCTGTCTTAATCAAGCAGTCTGATACTTCAGCTTCTCTGCATCAGCAGTGAGTGTGGGATTGCTGCAGGGGATAGAGCAGAACTGAGAAGGCAGAATAGCAGCAGCAGTGACCAGTGCTGTATAAAGTTACTTGGCCTGTCTTGAGGAACAGAGCCAGGGCACCAGGAGCTGCCCAGCTGTGGCAAGGTGCCTTCTTCTGTCCGCTCCATGGCCACAACCTGCAGAGAGAGGAAGAGAGGCAGACAGGTAGGTGCCATAATTTCTGCTTATCCTGACTCTCAACCAGGGGCTCACTGTGGTTCCCTTCCTTCCTCTGCCCTGCAGGGGATGCTTTGGGTTTTTACTTTAAAAATCTCAGTGTCCTTGAATTCAGAACAGCAGCCAAAGCCAAGGATGCAAAACCAGGAACAGGATAGAAGGTTTCCTAGGTATTTGTAACTGATGATGGGAATCTTCTTCCATTTCTTGCCCTTTTCACTCTTCTCCACAAAGATACACACCATCCTCCATCCTGCTCTCTTTCCTGTCCCAGGCATTGAGCAGTAGAAAACCTGTGTGTGCCTTTGCATTGAAAAAGGCTGAAAACTCCTGTGGTGGCTGGGATATAGCTGTTGTCAGTGGTACTAGACCTGATGTTTGTCCAATTTGGACTTTAGGGACCTGTCATGCAGAAAGCACCTTCAGTATCCTGCAGACAAGACTATCAACTGCGGGGCTTGAGGCTGCACTGTGCCACGGTGGGAGGGGATGAGCATGACATCAGCACCAAGAAAGTGTTAGAGAAGTAGCTCCTGTTGTATATTTAACAGATTTTCTGTAGAAGGCCAGAACTAATTTGCAGTTGAGCAGCAGAGGAGCTGTCTGCAGGCATCTGGCTGGATTCGGGGGTGACTCAGCTCACCAAGCGTGTGTTCCCTCAGATCTAGTTATTTCCCACCTCCTGCTTGACTGTTCCATCTTACAAAAGTATTTGAAGAAATAACTGAAAGTATGTGCAGTGTGGTGCAGGATATGGTTTTCTGCGAACATCCCAGCTTTTCTATTGCAAAAAGCAAAATAGAAAGCTGGAAAAAAAAGGATTAGTTTTCATTCCTTTTCTCTTTGTTTTCTTTTGTGGGGTAAGACTGACAATATGGAGCAAAAGCAACAGTACAAAAGGACAGAAATGGGAGTTGCCAATAGAGAAGTGAAACAAAATATAACCTCAGCATTGATGATGTCATTTTTCAGATGAGAAGCACTGAAAGGCATCCCTGAGCCATTGCAAACACTCTACTTGTTACCTATCACGTATTGTGTATGTCTGGAGCATATCTCATGGCAGTTTGGGCTGAGATGCTCTAGAGCTCTTTCCCAGACAGTCAAAAGGAAACTTCTCTGTCCTTTCAGGAAAAGATCAGGGAGAGTGGTGGGAGATGTTGATCACTTGGTAATTTCTTCCCAGGCTTTTTCTATGCAGACAGGCAGCTCAGGATGTAACCTTTGCTCCTGGCCACACCATTTAGCAGAAGCTTCCTGGGCCAGAGCCCTCCTCTGTGGAAAAGTAGTGGGGAGAGAACAAAACTTGTGTGACTGCAGAGAAGACAGTTATTGATCTCAAACCCACCTTTTGACAGCCAGTGCAGTTTTTCAAAAGTGCTGGCTCCTTAGAGTTTTTCGTAGTATGTAAACAAATGTCCCTGTTCAATGAGTGCAAATGGGCTTCTTGCACCTTTGAAATGCCCTCTTCCTGCAGGTTATGAAGAATTTGAAGGCTTCTGTAGTGTATACCAACATCTCAGTGGGGATGTTCCACTGATCTTTGCTCCAGCAGAATTAATATTTGCTTCATCTCTTTGGAGATGAATATGAAATTCCAGCAGCTGCCATCTCAGAGGAGTTACTTCAGAAGGGTATGGTTAAAATCCAGCATTATGTAGAGCTCCTGGGATTGCCAGGAAAGGCATCTTCTACTAATGATGACATTTTTAAAAACACTCTGAAGGTTTGATCTCGGTCCTGTTGGGCATTTTGCCATAGATCTTAATGGCTCTGTGGCTCATCTCTTAATCTCTAATGCACCTGTGCAAACTTGACAGTTTATTGCAATTTCACGCTTTTAGGAAATCGTCTCTCACTAACACCATCAAAGCGAGCAATTTTTAAGGTCATTAGCTCAGGACGTAGCAAATAAATAGTGAGAGAAGACAATTTGTAAATGTCATATTTGTTTAACACAGAGAGTAGCTCCTGAAGAGCAATTATCCTTATGTCTAGAGGCAGCATGAATATTCCATTCTCTGGCTTGAAAATGTGGGGCTGAGGGAAGTAAGAAGAGTAAAACGTGGTCGTTTGTCTTCTCTGCTCTGTTCCCTATCTCTTCATTGTTCCCGATGCACACACCAGTTTGACTTAATAACCAATATCTTTAAATTATCAGCCTTCAGACTAGGACTAATGGCCTAACAAAAAACTTCAGGTTCTGCTGCTGAGCTTTCTGGTTTTCTGCTTTGAGGGTAAGCAATACATTTTAGCTGCTATCCCCAAGGAAAAGAATTGGAGCAAGTAGGAAGAGTTATCCTTTCTCCGCAAGAGTAGGAAAGACACAAACCCACTAATATAACCTGATATAAATTCTCTCCAAACCAAAAAAAGGCAAAACCCAAATCAGGTCTGTTCTGTCAATAATTATACTTTAAACTGACTTCTGAGTTTGCCACTGTTTTGCTGGTGGAGACAAGCCTAAACCCGTGCCCCCAGATGGGCATTAGGACAGGAAAATCTGTAGAAAGACACATAGATATTCCTTTTGCTAGTGATTAGATGGGGTAAAAAGAGGAATGTGGGCAAGGGGACTGAGAGCCCCCTACCTTCCTGTGTCCCCATCATCTCTGCCTTGGGGGCTGCATTTGCTGTGTAGTGTGATGGGAAGAGGCTACTGAGCCCAACTGCTGCTGGAACATCATCATCTGCTTAACTCTTTGCCACAAGTATTTTGTGGTCACCGATACATTTTAGTTTGGTCTGTAAAAAGGCTTCCCTTTAGATGGTCTTTCAGCTACTCTGAAGATTAGAATAGTGATATTGGTCCATCCCAACAAGGCCAAGTGTCATGAAAGCAGCTGGAAGTATGGGCACACTCTTAGTGACTTGTGAAGGTGGTCTTAGTCAAGACTACTGCTTTTCCCTGGGTGTCTGAAAGTAGGGCATAGTATTATGTTACAATTCCCCGGATAAGAGGCTTTGTCCTCTGTAACCGTCTACCCTTCTTCTCCCCCACGCTCAGCACAGGATACGCTCTCCAGCAGTACTGGAGCATCTGCTTGTGGTGTAGCACAGATTCACAGATTTCAAAGAAAACCTGACTTCTTCCTGGGTATTTTTTTTTTTTTTTCAAGATTTAAGAGAAGTCACTTAGAATGGCTTTCTCATTGATGAAACTATAAGCGGGAGACCAAACCCTCAGGTTCTGAAATGTATTTTTAGTAAATACTCACCCTGTCCTACTTTGAGCATCTGAATTGATAGATTTGTCAGCTCTCCACAGACTAACTGTAGCTACAAGTAAGTAATTTGAAGGACCTAAGGGTTTCTTGGTTTATGCTGAGTTTACAGGCAGTTGGACCTCCTAAGGTGGCGAGTGGATTAAAAAACTTGGTGTCCAAGATAAATGGGGTGAAATATGTACTTCTTTATGTGCTGCAGGAACACCAGATAAGCCAGATAACACCATCAACAAGCCCAGATAAGCTTCAGTAATGGGTAATTATTGCAAGGCATTGTGTCAGCATTGGGTTAAGCATGACAAGAATTTCCTCTGTGTGAGAAGATGTCAGTGTTTTCTGAAAGTATGTATGTTTTTTCTTTATTAAAATAATTGTTTGTTCATTATAAAGAAGGTTGACACTGTAAATTTGCATTTTACAATGTAAAGACTAGTCTGCTAGCTAATTTTTCTTTTTGGCCAGGTTTCTTTAAGTATTAGCGTGTGTTTAATGGTTGCTTCGTTCATTACTGTTTTATATGTTCCTGTAATTAATCTTGTAACTCAGCAGGGCAGTAGAGGCTTGAACTGGGGCTTCACTCCCGTTATGATGACGTCTGTTTGCTTTTATCAAGCCCAGTGACTCAGTTTCAGTTAATTTGTACATGCAGAGTTTCAGCCACGCTAGGGTGTAGATGCAATTTCAAATAGAGAGAGGCAAAGTAAAGTGAAAATGGAAATGCTGTCAGTTTTGTCATGCTAGAGTGTTTGGTGGCTTTGAAAACCTCTGTAAAGGGCTTAACGTTTTGTCCAATGGAAATGTGAAATGCCAAGTATTGCTGTCCAAGTAGCAGGTGCAAGATGTGGAAACCTTCTGGATGCTTAGCGACCTGACACTGCCATAACTCACATCAGAGTAATCCAGACTGTGCTGCAAAAGTGGGCAATCGATCAGCACTAAAAAAACCCCAACAAGAACTGCATCTTCTGCAGGCAGGTTGTTTCCACCGTGGTGGGGACTGTGCAAAGACAGTGGCAGCTATACTGAGTAAAATCATAGCCTGTAAACCAGAATCCCATCCCCAGCAGGGAACGCCACCAGATGCTCTCAAGGAGAAGGCAAAAATCTGGGCAATAGATACATTTCTTTGGAGGATGATGGGGGTGGGACATTTGTTCCTGAGTCCTGGTTTTTGACTCTGATCTGTACTCTGAAGCATGAGCTGCCCCCTTGGCCTTCACCACACATTCCTGGGCCACTACCTCATGCTCTGACTGGAGGAAGCACTGTGGCATCTCTCCTGCCCTGTAACACGCCTGTAATATTGTGCCCAATGCAAGGGGTAGGACTGACCCATGGTCTGTGCCACATTGCCCTCAGTGGGGCTTGCAAATCCTTCTGGGGGGATACATGCTCCCTGCCTAGGCTCTCCTCCATCAAAGAATGATGTGGTCCCATCCCATGACTTGGTGGTGGAGAAGCTCTCTCCCTTACAGCGGAAAAGAGATATTGTAGATGTTGTAGGTCTTAAAGAAGCTTGTGTGGGTCCAGGAGGAATTTGGTCGTGGAGGAAAATCCATTGAGTGTCACCAGAACATAGATGCTGCAGCTGACTCAAGAAATCCCTGAGACACAGGCAGCTGTAGGTTGGAAGGACATTCAGGAGAAGCATCGCATACAGTTGCCCGGTTCATGGAGAGCTGGGGGAGCTCGTCCAGGCTGTGTTGTTGCACTGCCATGTTTTTGGCAGCACTACTGGCTTCAATGCTGGATGCCCTTGGCCCTTCACCTCTGCCTTTCACTGGAACTTGCCCGTCTTCTCTTGTGCAGGCTACCTGCTTCTGGCCAGTGCTGTTAAGCAGGTGGGACACCTGAGTTGTGTCAAAACCTAAGGATCCTTTGTAATGATTTTTTTTTTAATTACTTTTCTGCTGAATTGATTCTCTAAGGCAGTTCAAAACCTGGCCCCACAGACGACGGTCTAGGTAGTGTGAGGGATGACTTGGGGGACAAAAAGGGAGGGTGATGTTAATTGCAGGAGCCAGTGTTGCTACTAATGTCTTTGTATCATGAAACCATAGACAGATAGTCCTGGTGTTTCTACACTCACAAGGACCTTTGCAGCTAAAGGTTGTGGAGCGGAGGGAGCTGGCCTCTACTCCCAAGTGACAGGGGACAGGACAAGAGGGAATGGCCTTAAGCTCTGCCAGGGGAGGTTCAGGCTTGACATAAGGAAAAAATTCTTCACAGAAAGGGTCATTAGGCACTGGAATGGGCTGCCCAGGGAGGTCGTTGACTCGCCTTCCCGGGAGGTGTTTAGGGTGCAGGTGGATGAGGTACTGAGGGGCATGGTTTAGAGACTGGTGGGAATGGTTGGACTCGATGATCTGGTGGGTCTCTTCCAACCTGGTGATTTTATGATTCTATGATTCTAAAACCTCATCTAATGGCCACAGCTCTAAAGTTAGGAGAAATGTGCTAATTTGCAGCAGCAACAAGTCATTTCAGAGAATATCTGACAGCTCTGAATACTCCACATCAGTCCTACGCAGCCTGCGAACATGTTGCCGTCCCATGGCAATGAGCTCTGCAGGCTGCTGGAGCTGCGTTACAGTCTTTGTAGTTGTACAGGTAGAGACCTGGAAAAAATATTTTCCCTTTCTCGCAGTTCACATTAATAAAGCTAACAAAACTCTCCCCAGTGTATTCACTGGCATTTTAATAGGTTTGGATTCAAGGTTTTTTAAAAACCGTGAGTTGTTTTATTTTTATTTCTCTGTTAGGAAAAAGAGGAAATATGATGAGCCCTGGGAAACCTGGTCTGGTGGGAGGTGTCCCTGCCCATGGAAGGGGGTTGGAACTGGATGAGCTTCAAAGTCCCTTCCAACATGAACCATTCTAGTATTCTATGATATATGTATATGCATATGTATGTGTATATATAAATATATACAGTTTATATATATATAAAACTGCTCAGAAGAACATTTCCTACAATAGTAATGATTTTTAAGCAAGAAAAGGTACTATGAAAAGAAAAGAGCACTTCAGTTGAAGAAATGCTGGTATAAAATGATTGTGGCAGATTCCTCTGTGTGCTCTGATTGCTGTACAGCTTCCCGGGAATTCAATATAGCCATAAACCCAGCTTGTGGATAACAGCTTATGGCTCAGACCAGTGCCTCTGAGCACATAGCTGGATCAGTAAATTTGTCCTTATATAAAGCAGAGGGTTTTTTTGAATGCAGAGTGCAGCCCCCTGCTGCTTGTGAAGCCTTCTTGTGTATCCTGTGAAAGCGACAGCAATCAATATATGACACATGACAGCAATCATCTGTTGATTGTGCATCTTGCCTATTGTATGTTGCATATATTGTCTATTGTGTTATCTCCCCTTTTGCAGCCTGACAACCCACGACTCATTGACCCTTTGAAGCAAAATCTGAAGCAGCCTTCTGAGTCTCCAAAACTACCAGTCACTCTGGAAACTAGAGAAAACAGCTCACTGAAGGAAATAAAGGTCTAACATATTTTTTTTATACCTGAAAACCCCAAACCAAGCAGCTGCTTGCTGTCTTGCTCTAAAAGCAATGAGCCCAGTGGAGGGGACAGGGTGGGACTTGCTTCCTGGCAGAACATTCCTCACTGAATTATGGGCCTAAGGCAGAGACCTCATTTTCTCCAGATGACTCTCAGGAAATACCCTCCCCATCAGCTATTATTACCTAAATAATAGGGGGGGAAGTGCAACAGACTTGAGCAATATCTGAGGTACTCCGTAGGGCATGTCCCTAATCTGGTGCAGGGCAAGGCTGCTTAGACAACTGATTATAATGTCACTCAGTGGATGTATTCAATTCTCTTTTTACCCCAGAGTTATGAGGTGATGCAGAAAAATACAGACACTTGTTTAGAAATAAGGTAATGTGCTGAAAAGAAGCATTACGAAATCTCGTTCTATGCATGGGCCTTTGATGTCAACATTCATGCACACATTTAGCTTCAGTAATGGGACCTCTAGGTAGGAAAACGTGTACAAACGTTTGCAGGATTTGAATCTTAAATGTTACATTTCCAGAAAGTCCAGTCCAGGAAGGGAAAAGCCTGTTGAAGGAGAGGTCTGCTGGGATTTGATTTATGAACAGGACATCCTGCTTAGTTCTGAGATCTCGCAGATACGATTCTAGTGAGACCGCTGAGTTATTGTGACGGCAAAGAAAAGGAGATCACCCACTCCCTTGTCTGCCAAAGGCACTCAAACCTGTCTGGGCATCGTATCAGTGCTAAACATTTGGCAATCTTTATCGCATTTCATCACTACTATTTACTGAGCAATGTTAAAAATGCATGGCATGCATGCAGCTCCATGCAGGCAGACTGACAGGTCTGTCGTTAATTAGCAAGCTGCATGCTGTCATTTGTCCAATTAAGCTCAGGGTTGAGTCCATGACCTAGCCACAGGAGACGACTGTCCAGAAAGCTTGGGCAAAAGGCAGAGAAGAGATAGGGCTCTTAGGAAGGTGTTTCCAAGTTCTTCTGGATTGCTGCAGCTGCATATCTATTCTCCATAAACTGTGGCAATGGTCTAGCTCAGCTTCTGTGCTCATGTTTCCTTTTTTTGGGAAACTAGGGTGCAATGGGGGTGCAAGAAAAGATTTTTTGACCCCACATCATTCCCTAGTAGGAGATAAGAGACATCCAGGACATGCTGGAGGCAGTGGTGCTCTGGGACAGTGATGTTGACACATCTTCTGTGACTCGAATTAATGAATCGCAATGAAGAGAAAGTTGCTTTGCTCTTGGTGTCTTAGATGTTGGTGCCCAGCTGCAACCACTGAAGGGCTGCCTGAGCCAGCCACTGGTTTTAGCTGGAGTTGTGGTGCTTCAGCACCTCAAGCTACTTCTCTGCTGCTTAACTAAATGGTGCCAGGGCACATTCCCAGACATTAAGACTGACTCATCTATACTGTTAAATTGTCAGGATGTCCAAAGCATGTCTGTGGTCCTTCAGATGTTTCCCAGGCCTGGTTTTGGAGGCCAGCAGAGCCTGGGGACGATTCTCAATAGACATTTGAGATCAAACTGCCTTGTTTTGGCAGATAAGGAACTTCAGTAGTCTGGAAATGGAGAATCTCATGCTGGCTGGCCTCAGTGCCAGAGAACAGACCTGGGCATGTCTGATATGCTGCCATGGCCTGGGTGTTTCTGGCTGCCTGTCCTTAGGAGAGAAAGCTCTTTTTATTACAGGGAGGGCTAAAAGGGATTGTATAGTGCTTTAAAGATCAGTGATGGAGCTGGCTGTTAAACTAAATATAATACAGCATGCTTGGTGGGAGCTGGTGAGGAAGAAGGTGGGTGAACTCACTTCTCTGGCTGCTTCCTCGTGTGGAGGAAGGAAATGGCTGAACTAGAAATGGTTAAGCTATGTTTACCTGTGTTTCTTTCTGGCTGCACCACTGACAAAGCTATCTTTTTACCTTGTTATATTCCTGATATATCACTTATTCACCTCATTCTTTTATGTGGCCTCACGTCCCCACAGCCTAGTGCTGAATCTCATATTTTGTTGGACATTGCAGAAAATCTCAAGCCTGCCCCATTGTCAGTGCATATTATTAGGGGAAGTAATTAATCCAGCTGTGGATTAACAGAAAGTCCCTACTTACTACATTCATTACTTTGTCACTGGATGAATCCTTGCAGTTCGTCTTTGTGCTTTGTGGTTTTACTGGGAGTCATGGTGCTTCACTTTTACCTGAAGATGAAGGGAAAATAGATCAGAACCCCCAAGCAGGTGACTCACAGCCACCTCGTGGACCTGGTTGTGTCTTCCAGTTGCTGATGTCAAGTTAGCTGCGTCATCTCCAGAGTGAAGCAGCTCTGGGTGGGTCTGGCTTTCACTTGGAAACCCCCCTGTTTCTAACCTTGTAAGTAGCCCTGAAGGTATGTGGGGTTGCTAAAATTAAACCAGTCTGACCCCAGGAACGGAATGAATGATATGACAGCTGCACGGCCTTTCAATCGGTTGTTAATCTAACGAAGGGTGATTTAGCTCTGCCTGTCACACATATATATCATAGCTGCAGCAGCAATTATGGAGATGTAGTCAGAGAGCCACCCTGCTCCACAGGGATCCCTGCTCCCCCTTCCCCAGGGTTATCGCCAGCATGGACATAGCCTCAGCTGCAGGGTCATGTGTCTGGGGAGTGGCAGTTCTGGGTTTAGAGCACTTTGTCCTGGGCAAAGAAACACTGCAGCCATATGACACAAAGTGCTTAGAGGAATGACGTTTCTTGGCCACATAGGATAGGTGTGAAAAATTTAAGCTGGTGTGTTGTGCTGGTCTCTGTCTACATGGCTCTTGGCTCTCCCCCAGGACTGTGCTCAGTTGTCCCATCTTCTTTCCCTTCCCAGTTCTCCAGAGCCATAGCACCAGGTGTGTCTTTTTAAGCAAGTTTGTGCTCATACGCACCTTCTTTTGCTCAGATGCTCCCCCGACTCAGAAAATTCCTTGCTACCAGCTCTCTTGTGCCAACCTCCTTCAGAGCCAGCACCTTGGCACTGAGCAGAATCCAAGCACCCAGCCTGCTCTTCTGCCTCATGGCCTTATTATACCCAAATTCTGGAAAAATATTGTCTCTGAGAAAGCGAATGCGGGCACAGGTGTGCAACCTGTCTTTGCTTTTTAGGATCTGAACAGAGTTTTGTGCAGTGAAGTGAGATAGAGCAGGTCCTACTGGAGGGGGAGATGCTAGAAAAACCTCTGTTCCCAAAAGCTTATGCACAGCATAGAGGATGGATGACCGGACAAGCCATTGTGTGGGCATCAGAAACGGACAACTTGGGACACAAAGGGGTCAACTGCCTTCCCTAATCTCATGCAGAAAGTCCATAGCAAATTTAAATACTATCCCAGACTCTCTGTTTCTGGGTCCCAGCCACATAAGAGCAGCTTCTGGTGTGATGAATGAGGAGAAACCCCAGCACATGTGCCTTGTCAGCTGACTCTGTCTGAGTTGGATGGTGAGGCTGGATCCGACAGGGCATCCTGGGAGAGCCTGGGTAAGAGCTGATGTGGGCAGGGTGGGAGGCCACAAGCACTGGGAGGAACACATGTGACTGGTGACAAGCAGAAGAGCCGTGCCCTTTTTGCTCAGAAGTGGTTTCAAGGTGACTTTGAAGCAATCTGCAAGATTTTGAGCAGTTTTGGCCAGCTTCTGAAGGGAAGCCTAGCGTCTGACAGTGGAGACTCCAGAAGTGAAATAACATGCCTGATAGCAAACCTCATGAGACTGCTCTTCTGCGGGTGTAAATCAGCACCGTTCCCTACATCCCATTTATACTACGCTGGCTTACAGCCTGTGCTCCCAGCTGTCCTCCCAGAGTTGGAAGAAGCAGTGGAACAAATTCAGGTGTAATTGCTCCTCACAGAAAAACAAAAGCTATAAGTAAAGCAGCTCACTTAGTGAGGAATCTAGGTCTCATTGTTTTATTTTCCTTGAAGGAAATCAGATTTGTGATGCAAAGCCAGAAAGAAGGGAATGCCACAAAATGAGCAAACAAGGGTAGAAGGGTTTGGCATCTCATGACCTTTTTTCCTCTGCATCTTTCTTGCACAACTAGCAAAATGGACTTGAAGAAAGCCTGATGGAATGGCTACATGAACTGCCTTTTAAAGAGCTTGAGCTAGTTTTCCTCATCATTATGTTGGGTTTCCTCACCAGTGCCACTCCATTGATTTTCACTGCAGTGACACAGCTGTAAAAAAGGTTTAATGTAGTGGAGAATCAGACCTTATGTATCTAAATTTGTTTTTTCAGGATCTTGCTTTTCTTACAGGGAAAAAGAAGTGCCCTGAGTTTAAAGGTAAGCTCCAAATCTTCACCGCACCGTGAAGATTTGTGGACATAAATCCCATTTAGATGGCTTTATAAAGCACTGAAGTACTTCACAGCAGCAGCATTTAACCTTGGGATGTTCACTTTCTGTAATGTGATTAATGAGCCTTTCCCTATGCATAGCAGATATCTAAGCGATTTTTTTTTGTGTATGGAAGTGGAGCAATTGTCCGGCTTTGCGCAAATGAGAAGCTACTTCAGTGTCTGCCCTGCGAAGAGGCTTCAGTTTCAATAGGCTTCAAGATTGCACTTTTGTGTTAAGTGGAACTGTGATCTTTTTCCAATGAGTGTTGCTATGCAGGGCCAATTTGTGACGTCCATTATTCTAAAATAAGTAACTTCTGCACAGCAGAAATATGCTCCACTTGCACTGCTAATCTGTCTCTCACACAAAGGCGTGTTTGGAAGAAAAGTTATTTATTGCAAGTAATAAATGCAGGTTCTCAAAAGCATTTCTAACTTAGTTTCTAGAGTCAGAGCACTCCAGTTTGAAATAATTTCCTTTCAATTTTCTGCATTTTCAGTCTCTTTCCTGGCTGTTTTAGACCATATATTGCATACTTAATTATTCTCCAAAGGACAATCTCAGCCACTGAAAATGGAATATACTTACCAAAATTCCTCAGGCACAAATTGGTTCTTCAGGTATCAACCATTGCCTGGCTGTCTTGTTAAATAAGCATGTCATGTCGAAGTCGTCTGCCTTACCTGTACAAATGGTTACAGATCTCATCTCTGTAGGTTATGAGCTCTTCTCAGTCACTGGTACAACAGTCCTTTGAATGTCCTCTAGCAGAAAATGGAAACTGTAGTTAATGCTTGCTCCGTTTTTCTGAAATCACAGAGGAGAGCTGGGGCACAGTGGGATTTGAAACCAGCTCATCTGTGTTTTCATATGGTATCTTTTCCTCTAGATAAGCTGCAGGGCTGTAAAATGACTGAAATACTTCCCAAAAGAATACAGAAACCTTGATTTCGTTAGAAACTACATCAGTTATCGCCTATTGAGGACTCAACTTACTTGAGGGTTTGGTATGTTTTTTTCAGACTGTTCTCAGGAAGGTGAAATGCAAATTTATCAATATTTGGTGGGGCTCATAGGGTTAATTTGGCATTTCTTTGTGGCTTTGGCCATCACAGAATCACAGAATCACAGAATGACCGGGTTGGAAGAGACCCACTGGATCATCGAGTCCAACCATTCCTATCAAACACTAAACCATGTCCCTCAGGACCCCGTCCACCCGTAACTTAAACACCTCCAGGGAAGGCGAATCAACCACCTCCCTGGGCAGCATATT
>WAAB01006722.1:58013-121153 GCA_013389865.1 Piaya cayana | reverse complement strand
AAAAAGGACTCTGCAAAGCAACAGTCAGTCCAGAGTGTGCAATAATGCTCCTACAGTGCCAGCCCTTTCCAGGGCTTCAGCTAAATCACCATCTTGCTGAAGTCTGTGGGAAGCATTTCCATTCACTTCAACATTATCAAGATTTGGCATAGTAAGAAAACAAGCCCTGAGTGTCAACGTAGTCTACCTCTCCCAGAAGCCAAGATGTGCATTTTGGCTCTCTGACAGTCTATGTTTTACAGTTAGGCACTGGTTTATTAGCGTAAAACTCAAAGGATTCCTTAAGCCCATCAACAGAAAATGAAGATGCAAACCCTAAAGCTTTACCATTAGATCAGTATCTCCTTTTTCCCATCAATGACAGTTGCCTATGCCATGGAAGTATACTAGCAGTGTTTCTGCTCTGTAGATTATATTCTGTGTTTTGCAGCTTAAAATTCAATCTTTTTTTTCCTGTTAAAGCCCTGCTGGGACTATTCAGTCATGCAGTCATTAGAAGTCAGTGGCAAGGATTCTCATTGACTTCAGTGCAATTTGGATGAAGGCCATATAATTAAGCCACAGAAAAGGCTGTTTTGCTGAACTACCTTTTACTGGTTTAACCCTGTCACCTGGATAGGATCATACAATCTCCATCCTATATGGCTAGAAAAAAAATGGCACCAAAAGCTACCAAATAGCCAGTAAGTTGTGGAAGGTTGTTGGTGTTATCAGTTTTTGGGGTTTTTTTTGCTGCTTGAACCTATTTTTTCCTCCTTTTTATTGTTGGCAAAGCATCCTACAACTTTCTCTTTTACTTGGGTGATTGAGTTTTGCCAGCTGATTTCCTGGCTACATGCACTGTATTTATATACCTCTGAAAGAATGAGTTGGAAGAGGAGTGTGTCCTGTTCCTTGTCCATCTCCTACCTCAGTTTTGCAAAATTGGACTTCGATGAGAACAGGAAAGAGGCTGGTATAGGCATACTTAGTGGTGTGACAGCCTACTTCACTGTGCTCATGCACAGGGATTCTCTCACTTTCCAGAGATTTTAAATTTGCTGAAGGGCAGAGCTTCCACTTGGAAAAGAAAAGATTTGATCTCAATGGTGGTCTCGGTCGTTCCCTGAAGATGTGGTGTGCAAGTTCCTGGCACTGAGGGGAAAAAAGCAGGCAACCTGCATTTCAGCTATTGGCTGTGAATCACTGTCTCTGGCTGCAGCTCACTCCTCTGGAGTGTGTTTCATCTGTAGTAATAACAACCAGCTTCTGATTTTGGGACTCGAATGCTTCCAAGAAGCCTTAGCTCCTCTCTAAAAGACGTTGGATATTATTCCCTCCTCCTGTGGTGCTCATCCCAGGTGTTTCTGAGATCTCAGACACTGGACCAGAGCCAACCTGAGGGAGAAGCCCTTGGGGTCCCCAATCCTATGGCTGGGCTCACAAGCAGGGGGCTGCAGGAAGAGGAGGGGAGGGGAAGGACCTGGAGGACTGATGGACTGTGATGTCCTCTCCTTTCTTGGGGAGGTGGGAAAAACAAGGTCTTTTGGTTAAGTACAACATGCCAATAAAATCATTGCAATGTGCTAAATAGCGTGTGTAATGTTGCAAATAATGATTCTTTTGATTACATTGTGGTATGAGGAACAGTGGGTTTTGTCCTACCTTAGCTCCCTTGTGTGGGAGCATCAGGGAGGGAATGGTCTCCTCCCTTCCCTGTTCCTGCTTCTTGCACAGAAGCTCTGCTTATGTTTGTCTCCTGAGTCAGCCTCAACAGCACTGGGCAGGGAAAGACTCGAGAAATTTTGAGTTTGCATTGCCAGCCTCCAATAGCAGCTGGGCCTCCTTCCTTCCATCGGAGCTGCCTCTGAAGGAGGAGCAGGAGGGAAAGAAGAAGGAGGAGACCTATTTCTGTAGAGAATTTCTACAGAGATTTCTATAGAGAAATCTGTTTCCCAGGGAAAATTATCAAAACAAAAGTTTGCCAAGCCTGTCCCTACTTGGATCTGCCATGACTGTAAAGATGAGGATAAGGTAACTACTTCCATAGTGGAGGTGGGGGAAACAACAAGAAGCTTAGGATAAACAGCAGGTAGGGGAAAGGGATGAGCAACATCTTAAAACAATGCAGACTACAGACAAAGGAGAGAGGAAAAAGTTAAGAGAGGAGGTAACAGGAGTGGCTGAGGGTTGAGATGCCCAAACCATGGACTGCTAGGATTAGGTGTGAGGAAGAATGAACCCTTGTGAAGGAAGCAGCAAGAGGTGGATTAGCACCATGCTGGGTGCTAAGGCATGACTCAGTAGTGATGCCTCCCTTACGAGAGCAGCTGAGGGGGAGTCTTGAAATGCTAGTGCAGGGAGGAAGAGGCCAGGCATAGGGGCAAGGAATGAGGAAAAGAGAGAAAATGCAATACAAGTTTCTGATGAAACAAAAGTCATCTCCCTACCTAAAGCTGTAAGCATATATATTCAGAGCTCTTTGTGGCACTGACATCAATTTTTTGCTCCTGAAACAGTAATGGGGATAAGGGGAGAAAGTGGAAGGAAGAAGAGGAAATGAAGGAAATTAATTTTTGGCAGTAAAATTTATCAGGAGCACTTAGGTACTTCTGGAAATGTTATTCCAAATTTCCCAAGTAGCAGAGGCTGTGGCTCAATGAGACAGTAAATCAGCTTTCAGGGCACTTAATGCTGACCCAAATCCATTGCAACCACATAACATGAAACAGCGAGTGGCTATTTTGAACCCTCCTGCTGCTTCTCATTCAACAGACAATGTGGTTTTGGATGGGTTAACATTATTACAGCAGCTTTCATGCTAGATCAGGTGCTACACATCCTACTGAAGCTGGCATGAGGCCAGGGTGATGGATTAAAGCTGCACAGACGCTGGGCCATGTGTTGAGGCTAATTGTGCCTAATGTTGTGCCTAATGGGGAGGCAACCATGTGAGCATGATGGCTGGGGCTCAGCTTTGTCCTGCCAGGTGACTTGCTAGAGTGATGAGATGACGCTGATGGCAGCAGAGCCTCCGTCTCTGGGGCCAAAATCCTGCTTGGTGGGTGATGCCAGCAGCTCTCCAAGGCCAGACATGCAATAAGCTGTGAGCGATGCGGGAAGAAATGGGGTTTTGGAAGACCCTTGATCACCAGCTTCTATAGAAATAAATGCATTTGGTGATTGGGATATTTTAAAAACCCTTGCTGAGTTCCTGTACAAATATGCCTCCAGGTGTCTAATTCTCACAAGAAACTACTTGAATTGTGAAGATTTTCTATCGCTTCCACAGACCAATCATCACCTTACACTGTGGCCGTACTTCCCTGGGCTGGGGGGATCTGCTGGTCCTCACTGCCCAAGGACACCTGTGGGCTGGCAGGCTGGAAGATGCCATTAACAAACCTTAGCACTTGTCTAATTCAGCAGGGCTCTGTACAGCCCTTCTCCTCCAAGGGTTTCCCTCATTGCAGGAATGAGGAACTCAGGGAAGCCACAGTGGCCACACTGCCTGAACCACCACCCTTCTGTGGCCCAGGACCAGGGCTGTGGTGTACAGGAGGGACCTCATTGTTGGAGGCTGAGATCAGATGTAACCCTTCAGTGGAGGGGAAGTACTGTGGAGCCTGATGGCATCTAGCAGGGGCAGAGGAGTGCCTCTTTAATACCTAGCAGGAATCCAGTTCTGGGCCCCTCACCATAAGAAGGATGTTGAGGCTCTGGAGGGAGTCCAGAGAAGAGCAATGAAGCTGGTGAAGGGGCTGGAGAACAAGTATTATGAAGAATGGCTGGGGTTGTTTAGCCTGGAGAAGAGGAGGCTGAGAGGAGACCTTATTGCTCTCTACAACTACGTGAAAGGAGATTGCAAAGAGGAGGGAGCTGGGCTCTTCTCCCAAGTGACGCCTTCCCTGGAGGTGTTTAAGTCATGAGTAGACGAGGTCCTGAGGGACATGGTTTAGTGTTTGGTAGGAATGGTTGGACTCGATGATCCGATGGGTCTCTTCCAACCTGGTGATTCTATGATTCAATGATTCTATGATTCTATGACAGGGGACAGGACAAGAGGGAATGGCTCAAGCTCTGCCAGGGAAGGTTTGTGCTGGATATTAGGAAAAAAATTTTCGCAGAAAGAGTCATTGGGCACTGGAACAGGCTACCCAGGAAGGTGGTTAGGTCACCTTCCCTGGAGATGTTTAAGGAGCGGGTGGACGAAGTACTGAGGGGCATGGTTTAGTGTTTGATAGGAATGGTTTGACTTGATGATCTGGTGGGTCTTTTCCAACCTGGTGAGTCTATGATTCTATGTGGGCAGCTTCTAGGTTTCTCTCAGCAATACATGGTCCTTGGAAACTGGCAGTATATATTTTAGGGTGCTCTGCAGAACAATGATAAGACCAAAGGCACCCTAGGGTAGGAACTTGGTCGCTGTGGGAAGCTTGAAGGATGATGTGGGATAGAAAGTACCTCCTTTTGAAGAATTTCCTATCATGAAGCAGAAAGATTTTACACATTAGCAGGCCAAGGAACTTGACAGAAGAGTTTTAAGGCACGAAGAGAAAGCCCCTGATGTGAGCTCAGGTCCATAAGAGACATTACTAGTGCTATGTGAACATGACAGTGATACAAGTTTGGGTGAGGTTAGCTCTACCGGCACACAGCTAACAAGATGCCTGGAGAGTCAAGATGTAAGGAGCACTCCAAGTTGCTAATGCCATTACCTGGCTCAGCAGCAGATAGGCACTGATTCACAGAACTTTCTTCCCTGAGAGGTCTGGCAAATATATGTGTTTTTTAAAACAGTGAGGAAATGAGTGGCCATGCTGAGGTGTAGGTCCTCATCACATCTGACCTGAGGCATACTAACTTTACTCCATACTCCAACCTGAGCTGCCTACCGCCAAGCCTCTGGCTTTTTCCAATTTTCCCCTCGCCCTCTCCCCTGCTCCCTTCTACTCCTTCTCCCTGTCTTGGGGCCATCCAAAATTGAATTCCTGCACTGGCACAAAGTGGGGAATAAGTGTGGAAATCCTTCTTTTCTTTTTTCTTCTTTTTCTTCTCCCCCCCCCTTTATTTTTCTGCGAAATGCAATTCTTGCTCACTTGTCCTCTTATTCTCAGTATATTCCCTGCTGGACCCCTCGCCCCTTTCCCCACTCCCATCTCTGCACAAGCTGCAAAAAGTTGTTGATAACATTGCAAGAACAACCTCCCCAGGGTCTTTGTCTGGCCCTAAAGGCAACTCCCTGATTCCAGCTGCTGTATTCAGATCTGTGCTTGCCAAGCCTGGCTGAAGCCCACTCACTCCTGACACTGGGGGCTGGAGCCAGCCCATGCCCTGGACTACAAACATACATGCCATAAATCTTCACAGAGCTTCTCATAAAACCCTTCAACTGAAGAAATGCTGTTATTCCCTTTTTTGGGGGGGGGAGGGGGGGGGGGTGGGGGTAGGGCGGTGCTATTCCAGTTCAGACTTTAGATACTGAAACAAATACCTCAACAAATTTCAGCAGGATTGTTTATTCCCGGTCAGGAACTCTCAGCTTCCTTCTCATCCTAATTGGTCTGTGCTCCAGAGCTGGGCCATTTCTGAAAAGGATATGTCCTTCAGGGCAACATTTTACACCTTTCTTGATGTCTTTTTTTTTGTCCCCTAATACAAACTCTCTTTTTGGGTGACTCTTTCTATGATAAGCTTTTTAGCTTCTTTCCCTTTGGTTCTTTTCTATAACAAAAACGATTTGCCATTGGGAAGCCTTTCCTTGCCTCTTATATGTCCCAATGTGCCCTTTGTCACCTTCATATTTAATCTCTCCTAGGTTGTCCTCTTTATGTGTGTTTGCTGCTGCATTGGTCTCCTCAGTCAAGCTGATGTTCTGAAGTTTTTCTGGAGAAAAGAGATTATTTCCCAAAACAGGTTAGGTAGGTCAGGAAAACCCACCGAGTAAGCAAAATTTAGACCAGCAGAAGGACACAGCTTATTTTATTTGGAGAGGACATTAAGATAAATCTTCCAAATCATCCGCTTCCAAATATTAGATTAGTGTGCTTTAGGAGATGCCACTGATATAAATCAGCCAGTTTAGCTGTTAGGAAAGGCTTTGTAGTGTTGACAAGTGCTCCTACGTGAAGCTGACTGAAGTGCTGGTAGTTTGACTCAATTGCAATACGTCAGTTAGGTAAGGTCACTGCTTTATTCATGCAGTGTTTCTGCAGCTTCGTGTAGACCCCTGAGGAAGTGATGCTCTGCAGCAAACCTTTTTGCATTTCTTATTTTCACATCCCGGATGTCTTCTGGCAGTCATCATATGCATCACTGCTTGATTTCAGCCTCTTGCGTTCTCAGGTTTCCTTTATGAGCAGGGTGGGATCTGGCTTGCAGAGCTTGGGGTTGTCTAGGCTTGAGTGAAGTGACTCATCCTCACAGAGTGATCTCCCTTCTCCGCTGACAGTGAACTGCAGAGCTGTTCATATTAAGCAAAGCACATAAGTCAAGTTTTGATTCTGTTTTCATTCAGCAGAACATTTAACCATGAGTTTAATATTAAACTCATGTTCAAATCCCCTGGCTTATTATTGGATTTAGATGAATGTCCACACTACATCACTAAATGAGAAGGGGATTAATTACAAGGATGGTGGAGAGGTGGGTTCAAACAGAAGAGTGGTGCATTCCTGCACCAAGGCTTCCCCCCCGCACCCGGCTGTGCATGCAACATTTTATTTCCAGGGCGCAATGTTGATATTTTAGTCTTACTCATCAAAGGACATTTTTGTAGTGTTGGATTTTCTGGGTGAAATTGCTTGTGGGGTCTTCAGGAACTTCATCAGCATCTCAGCTTTGTTGCGTGGTAAGGGTGATGGGAGCAGGGTGACGCTACGTGGTGTGCAGAGGGCTTTCCTCTATGCATCTGGGTTTTTTCATCCCAAGCTTCAGATGGTGGAGATGGAGGAGTCATGTGAAACACAGTAGGCTCATTTGACTGCTTTTCTACAGCAGATTTCACGCAAGCTCAAAAGGGTAGAAATTTAAATACTCAGTTGCTGCAGTGACTTTTTAGAAGGGAGGAGGTGGCAACTCCATTTGTATATTGCAGAAGAGCAGTTTGGGCCGGGAATCACAGGCCTGCTGGTCTCTGTGAAGGGGTTCTGGCTTTCTGTTAAGGAGATTCCTCCCTCCCTGTTTACTCCTTGTAGAAAATGCTGAACTGAATATGTTTTTAGAAGCATACTGTCTTAACAAAGTTCTATTATTAAGACAACTCTCTTCCTCTAAGGCAGGAGATGACATTATATACTTGAAATGCTTCACACGACCCTGTCTTGTCCTTAACTCTGCTTGATATAAAACAAGCTAATCTCTCATAGAGCTGCATTTCTGTCCCAGCTGCTGCTAAGATGAACACAGCCCTATGCCATGATAAAACAGTCTTGTGACTGTCCCTAAATCTAGACTTTTCTAAAGTGTAAAAATATCTAATTAGCTGAGTGGGGTGCAATACAGGAGATGGGCCCCATTCAGAAGGCAATACTAGAAGAGGTGTTATGCAGGTCATGCTATTGGGATTTGATTCATTAAAACTGGATTCTAGGTAAAGCAACTTGTCTGCAAGATACCTTGAGTCCTCAGCAAAAGCGGGACATGGCACAGATTGTTGTTACCAATCAAGCGCTGACAAAGAGCCCAACTCTATGGGCACAGATCAAGCTCTCAGTCTTTGCACCTCATTTCCCCCAGCCTTTACAATGGGAAGAATAATAGTTGCTATCCTCATAGCATCATAGAATCATTAAGGTTGGAAAAGACCTCTGAGATCATCCAGTCTAACCATTAGCCCAACATCACCGTGTCTACTGAACCATGTCCTGAAGTGCCATATCTACACTTTCTTTTAACACCCCCAGGGAAGGAAACTCCACCACTTCCCTGGGCAGCTTGTTCCAAAGCTTGACCTCCAAGTGATATGGCATTGACTGGTCTTAAATGATGCTTTAAACAGCAAGTCTGAGCATGCTTAGTAAAAGTCCATTTCAGCTTTTGGACTTAAATTTAGTATATGTTTTTTTCCAGTGTTCCCATTCTTTCCATTAGCCTGAGTTATCTGCACCCCTTCTGACATGCAGTGGCAGTAGGGGACTGATCTGTGGCTTCCAAGGGTGCAAATCAGAAGCCTTTCCTTCGGCTGAGTGGAGGTACGCCACTGCCAGGCTGTGGTAAGTGAGAGGATGATTACCACAGACTGTTATGATTTGCAGAAAAAAAACCCGTAAAGCTTAGTCATCAAAGCCAGGAGTTAGTCATCAAAACCAATCTACCTTCCTCTTAAAATATAAAAAGGCATAAAAGTTTAGTATAGTTTACAGGGCAGTAAAAAAACCCACTGCTATTACAATTGCCGGCGTTAATTCTCATCAGGTAGCCTTCCTTCCCCACTTGATGCAGAGACTTACAGCTTCATGTCTGTTGCCAAATGGTTTAGCCCTGGTGCCCATAAAAGGTTTCTGCTTTAACTGTCTTGTTATCAGATGATCAATGTCCTGACACTTCCTAGCGATTAATCCTGTGTTGAAATGAAATTAAGTTTCCATATATTTGGCAGAATGACCCCAGGACTTCCTATTTGGGGAATACAAAGAATAAAGCATCTGCAGCCTACAGGAAGACAGAGTCTCTGATTTCCTGCAGAGGCAGAACAAGAACAAACAGGGAACACATATTTCACAGCGGCAGCCGAAAGCGCACGTAAGAGCCCTGACTGCCCCCATGATGAAAACAATTAGAAGGGGGAACATCCCCGGTCCCAAAATTATTTGTGTGTGTTTTGTTACATACACAATATGCCATTGGAAAATAGATGTAACGCCACTTAATGTATTTTCCAGGTAACTATTAAACTTTCCCTTGGCATATGCCTTTTGGTTTACATCAGCAAGACTGTACTTGTAAAGCAAGTGATTTTTACATTGCCATTTGCTTCGCTAGGCTCTCTAAATCCATTTGTGCTTGAGAAAGCGCAGCAACATTTTGTTTGATGGTTTTGTTTAAGTGAACCAGGGCAGATTCAGGCTGATGTAAACACCAATGAAAGGGGCAGGAGGAGGTGCTAAAGCAGCAAATCCTATTTGCATTCGAGCTCTGACTTGCAATGAAAGGCACATAGGGCAGTAGAGGCACCAGCCTTCCTTCTGAAGCTGTGCAGCACAGTCTCCCTGAGAGTGAGCCATTGCTGCCTCTACGGAGCAGTTTAGGACTTCTGTACCCACAAAAGCAAAAGCTTCCAAGTGCTTTCAAATTGCTGGTTACACCTTGCACTAATGGGCATCATCAGCTTAAAATTAGACATCAGTCTGAATAATGCTTCTACCTGAATATGTACATGCCTGTCTGTATGTGTGTATATAGATATGTGTGTGTGCATATAGATAGAGGCAAACCTATTCTGTTTACTTGCCACATTGTTGGGATTATCTTGGTTGTTGTAGTGCTTTTACTTAGCTTTGTCAGATGAATCTCACTCTTTTGCTGTAGCCAGTTTTGCCAGTATCGATGGTTCTCTTGCTGCTGGTTTGTGTCAAACTAAATAATTTTATTTCTCTCCTGCAAAAGGCACCATCTTACCATAACCACTGTGCCAAAGAATATCTTGTTTTATATCAATCAAGCCTCTTTCAGTTCTTCCTAACCCAAACTGGAGTGGAAGAGGGAAGACCTAGATAGTGCAGAATGTGCTCTGCGTGCTTCCATGGGAAAAGATCTGGCCGGTGGCTGCTTAAGACAGCTGTCTTTCAGCAGGCAGAAATGGGGCTATTGTGCTTCCCTGGCAAGTTGCTTGTCTTGACATTTTTAATAAATGACTGTCTAGAAACAAAAAAGCAAACTATTGCTGTCCTTTGAACTATGACTCCATAAGGAGAACTGGTTTTGAAGCTCCAGGACTGAAAGAAGACTCCAAGTGTCCAACCATGATATTTTTCTGAAAGGGCATATTTTTTCTTTGAGCTGGTAGCCTTGGAGTGCATATTTTTGTAGCCCTGAAAGTATCAAATGCATGAGGAACATAGGATGTGGATCCCTACTGTGGTGACACTGAGAAGATCGTGTTGTAACAAACAAGTCTCAAGAGAACCACAGAGAACTGTGTGTGAACTAAGGACAAGTTTACACCACAAAACACTGTTTGCCACTGAAATGCCGGAGGCAATGGGAATCAAAGCTGGTCTGGCCACATGGCACAGGAAACATTTACTGGGTGCAGTCTAGACAAATTGATTTGGTAATTGCCTGGAGTCAATTAGCCCTTTTTCTTAATTTGTGCCTTTGTCATATGGACTTGTTTCCCCTGCAGTTTGGTAAAAGGCTCAAGGAGTACCTGTTTGTGCTGAAATCTGTAGAGATTTGGGGACACAGCAGCGAACAAGGACATTCACAGAGAAAGATTTAATCCACAAGACTACCATGCAGCAATTCTGCATCTGCAGGGACTTGGGATATCTTTTCACTTTCTCCTTTGCTCTGTGTTTTACAAGGCACCATGGGCCTGTCTCTACTACTTAAGTCTCTCCCAGTTATTCTAGAATGATTAATGTACAGATGTATCTACGTAGTGCTGCCAGCTTTTGTGGTTTTGTAAGTCTTGCAGTATTTGCATTTTGTTGTCTTGGTCGATTAATGCAATGGAATTCCTCTTCCCATTTGCAAACAAGAGGAGGGGAAAAAAACCCCACTCCAGTCTACCTGCAGGAAAGAAAAACCACACAGGAAACCTCTGGCTGTTAAAACTGGGCTCAGATACGTCATCCCCCGTGAGAGCTGCAGCTCCATCATTGCACTGTGGGCATTGTTGTAAATAAGCCCTGCTCAATAAATGAGACTATCAAATGACCGCTTTTATCTCTCACTGCTGCCCACCCCCACACGTGCAGTCTACCGTCATTCTTTTCTCTTACAACAGTTGTGCTTCCCTGCCAACAGCTGCTGGTTGTTTTTCACTCTTCCAGTGTAAAGCCTTCAGGGAGAGCGCTCCCTTCCTCTTGCAGAGGTGTCCGTAGATAGAAGCAGCAAAGCCAAAAATGACCTTCAACAACCCAGGGAGGTGACCAGTCAAAACAGACCTCTTAAAATTAGGCAGCTGACCTCTTTGGCAGCTCTGACCTGAAGAGAGCCCAGTGGAGAGACCGAGTATATCTTGCAGCATCTTTCCTCGGCAAACATGGGGTGCTACCTGGGTGGTGGACAGTCCCCTCAGGTGTTGTGGGTGGGAGCCACTGCTGCATGTCCCTTCCTGCACAGGAACCACACACCTCTGATGTTTTCAGCACTGGACTCCCATCACCCATCAGCCACGGCTAAGCCTCTCAGACACCCCTTCCAACACAGATTTCCTGTATTATACTGTCAAATCCCATGTCCTGTACAAGAGGCACACAGGACACAGGTTTTCTTTAATGTTTTTGCCATCTGGCCATTGCTTGCAGCAGGAGCTCTTTCTGTATGTGTGACTTAGCAGTGCAGATGTCCCTCACTCGCAAACACTTGGGACAGCCCTGTGACCCAGCATGCCACCCTGACCTATCCTGAGCATGGTGCAATTTCTTCCACAGCCCCTGGGCTAATCCTTATCACAGCAAGTCTTCAGTCAAAGGGAGCATTAACTCTTAATTTGGGCACCTTGATCTAAAGATCTAAAGAAAGGTCTTTCTTTAAGGAAAAGAGAGCTGGATGGCAAAGCTTGCTATATACAAACTCAGATCATCTTGTTTAGCGGGTTTGTACTTTTGTTCTCCTGCTCCCTGTTAAAACCCACCATCGTGAGTGACTCAGTGAATTGGAGGCATGATGCACATCTGGAGTTGGAGAAGTCATTCTGCTGGTGATTCTGTTGGCCAAACCTATTTCTTCCGTGAGCACATCCCATGTAAGAATACCTTTCCCTTCCTCTCTCACTGACAACAAGCTCTCCTGGCTGTGGCTCTCAAGACTTCACATGATGAGAAGCAGTAGTTACCTGCGGCACCACTGTGGCCACCACTCTTTGCTTTATAAGCTGTAATGTAGTGATGAACCTCAAGGTGCTGTTTCTGTGAGAGCAACTGGAAGAAACTGTAAATCTATGTGTCGGCTTGACAAAAACCAGGCATCTGCTCTGCTGCCTTACTTCTACACAGTGATAACCCCAAGGAAGTCATCATTGCTGGTATTTAATGTGCCTTGCAGCTGGAAAATGCTGTAGTTTTTTCAGTGGTGGAACTCCTCTGATGTAGTCATTACCTCAGGATTTAATCAAAATCACTGGTTTTGTTACAAAGGTGTTAGTGAACAGAGAATCTGCCTGATGTGTCAGAAGTGATAATGTTTTCCTGATGCAGCATATAAATTGCCAAGCAAGTGTTGTCTTAATTTGCATCGCTTTTACCCAGACACAATTCGACAATTAAAGAAGCGTGGATCTCCTGGGAGGAAGCTCACCTTTGCGGTTCTTGAAATTGATGATGTGTGGGTTTCCAGCAGAATGGCTGTGATTGTACAGCAAAAATTAGCTCTCCACAGAGCTCATGAAACTGTGTGCAGCAAAGTCATTAGCAGGCAATCAGCAACCAAATCTTCTTTTCATTGTTTCAGAGTTGGAAACTCATAAATGAATGATAAGATCCTCTGAGGAAAGGGAGTGTTAAACTTTCTATCCTTAGCCAGTCTTTAGCCTGACTATAGACTGCCTGGCAAGAAACTATCTCTGGTCCACTCCTTGTTCAGTCACAGAGAGGAGATCAGCTCTGAGGAAGGACTGATCCTCACCTCTTGTCCTATCTCCTTGCAACAACAACAGTGTGACCATAGCTCTTGTGTGGATTTTCATACATAAGGAGTTGGGACTTTCTGCTTATGGTTTGAAATGTGTAGGTCACTGGAAAGCTTTTATCCTAGAAAAATCCACTCCAGGAGCAAAAAAAAATCCTGGATCTTGTGTGAGGTTGCATATATACAATACCTGTTGCAAATAGAAACACTGAAGTTCAAATAGGGAAAGTTCTGGTCTGAACTTTGGCTGGTAGAAAGCCCTTCTGTGCTTAAAAGCTTCACTAAGACATCAGACATTTTGAGTTAATTAGGGTTAGGTGTTGTTTCACTGTTTGAATTTGTGGCAGCAGAGAGTTAAATAAAGCTTTGCTCACACTTGGAAATACTCACTAAGCTGTTCAGTGTTAATTCACAAATTTGCTTTAAGGTTTTTGGGTAAACATTTTCTCTCCTTTCAGTCTCTATGAAGAAGCTCTTCCAGGTCTTTATTTGCTTTCCTTTCATAGCCGAGTTTGTCTGGGCTTGGTGGGCATTATGTAAGCTTTGTCATCAGGTCTACAGGAAGACAGCTAAAACAATTTCTACTTGCGAGCCAGCTCTTTGGGACAACTTACTAACAGGGGACTGGAGATTCAAATTTAATAGAGGTACTGATATGATGAGTGAAGAGTTTACAGATGAGTTCTGATAGAGCATTCAGAAAGAGAGAGTATTAAGGGAAGTTCACCAATTTCAAGTTGAAAAAAGCATCCAAGACTGTGACTTAAGCTAGATGATGGTGTCTTGGTTAGGTTTATTCATTAATTTTTCAATAGCCTTGGGAGAATTTTACAGGGAAGGTCTGTAGTCCTTTCTTGTTAGGGGTGAGACACTAAAACACAAAATGGATAATGTGTCCTGGAGTAATGAGAGCAAGCCTACTTCTCTATGCTATCTAAGCGGTTAATCCAAATATCTTGGGCCTTTAAGACAGATAAGATAACCTTCATCTTCCCAAGGGCTAACATTCTGGTCTATAGAAAGGCAGGTCATATCCCCACCTTATGAGATAAGACTGAAGGAAACCACTTGGCTGGTCCAATTAGTGTCCTTCACTCCACCAGGAAACTATAGGACTGCAGCCCAACACCTCTCAGGAGGCCTCCTCAAGGTAGTCCGCAGCAGCTCTGGCAGGTTCTCCTCTCTCCCCTGACCATGTGCCAGCACACAGTCTTTTTGCACAAGCCCTTACCACTCATTTGTGCCTGGAGAAGGACCTCCCCCATTCCTGCACCCTGCTGTGATTGCCACGGTGCAGGGTTTCCACACATCCTGCTGCTGGAGGCTTCAGTCCAGGGTTTCCTGGTGGCTGAGAGCCCAACCTCGTACTCCAACCCTCAGACCTTGCCAAGTCATGACACCGATCTCACTAATGGCTTACTAACCAGTTGCAACCACTTAGGAGGTACAAGTGAATTTGCATGTCTCCTCAAGACATCTTGCCCCAAGGCGCTTTCTTGGGTGGATCAGAGACCCTGGCTCCCTGGCTGCAACCTAGTGTCTCCCACTGACTGACTGGAACAGAAGCGTCTTTCCTGCCCCACCACATGAAAGTCTGAGACGCCGTTCCCTGTCATGCTTTAATCAGACATGCCAGAGGCACTGTGAGTGAATAGAAGATGAGGCAGAACTGGGGACCACACCAGCCAGTGAGTCACGCCAGGAATATCTGAAGCAGTTGAGCTCCCCTCACTTATGCATCCTGTTCAGGAGGGGCATGTTCAACTCTTCTCAAAGCATTTGTCCCACAGTAACACAGAGGAATAAACTATGGGTACCCTGCCTTATCAGCCTTAGCCTTTCTGATAAGGATGATATAGCTAGGTGGTATTTTCTAAGAAGCAGTCAATTTTGGCAAAAATTTACTGGCAGCTTGGCCCAGAAATGAGAAGTTACTTTCAAAGTTGTTTCAGAGTTGGTCGTCCGCAAATCAAGACCATTGATAGTTGTAATGTCCACTACTCATTCTTAAGATACTTGAATGGCATTTCAAGACTAGAGCTTGGAATTTGATTGGGATGTAGAATATTATTCCTGTTTACCTTTTACTTATATAATCACTGAATGAGATATTAAGGTCTTGTCTACACTCAAAAAAAAAGTTCTATAAAAACACCATTTTCTATTAGAAAACCAAAGCAGGCAGCTTAATGCAGACACTAGTGTGTGCCATTAGAGTCTTTCATTGATTTCACTTATACTGCATGGGAATAGCTCACATTTAAAGTTAAATCTAAAAGGTGATTTTCATACTGGGATAGGGGTATTTACATAGAGAAGAGATCATGGTGTAACTGTGCTGGATACTTGACTGCTAATGCTATATCTGACTACAGAACTTACGTTACAGGTAACTGCTAACAATTCAGTAAGTAGATAAGGTCTTTGAGATTGTGTGAGGGAGTAATTCCAGACCTAAATTTTGGCCCAAAACCAGGCTTGAGGCTTATTCGTACATATCAGGGTTCAGGCCCTCAACTAGGGCAAGCTGATACTACCCTATTGATTTCTGAAAAGCTAAACCAATTTACAGCAGATGAAAATCTGCTTCAGATTTCCCAGCTGCCCTATCAAAAATCTTCTCAGACTGAGGAAAGAAGAAAGGTCTCAGGCTGATTTCAAATAACATAATAGAACCTTAATTTAATTGACTTAATTTTATTGGCAACTATTGTATGATGAAATGAAAACAGATTATCTGGATGAACAAGAAAAGGTTAGATGGGAGTAACCCATTAGTAAATATCAGGGCATCATCCTATTGTCCTCATTTAATAAAGGAACGGTTCAGTAAGTATAATCATAAACATGTTTACATTTTAGCAAAGATTTATTTGAGATCATTGCTTGCAGAGAGATGGATTCTTGGAAAAGCAAATGATGAAGAAGTCTAGATGACAAGCTAGCTTCTTTATTGGGCATAAAATGGCACAGCTCTACAGGCTGACCTGTTTAATTTCACCTTTTATGGCACTTGAGTTGCTACTTCAGACTGGTGAAGGATATATTATTTTTTTTAAACTATTCTTTGCCAATTTTTCTCTATTTACAACCTCTCTTACCTGTCTCTAATGCCCTAAGCAATCTCTGCATAGATGTAACCTGACATACAATATGCCTGGGAGACAGTTTGATTTCTTCTTAGGGTGTGATTGGGGGCAAAGCTTCAGGTCCCATGTTTATGAACATTTAGCATCCAACTGCATCAATGCTCAGGGCAGCACAGGACATAGGTCAACTTCATGACCAACATGTCCATCCCTTGGCCTGCTAGCAAGCATGGCTATTGCCTAGATCTCCACAGGCATCCCATCGAACTGCACTGTCAGGTCCAACATCCCTTCCTTCATCTCATGTCTTCCACTTTCCTCCTCGTCCTGGGCATTGTCTCTGGATGCTGCCAACCTCTGCCAGTTTGAGCTCCTGAGAACCCACAGCGCCTGCCTGAACATGCTGCAGTGGCTGGGCCATGAAGGAGAGTGATGTGGCTACACGTTGGGACCTGTGGAATGGGTCAACAACCCAGGGTACCTGAAGGACCACAGGTAGAGCAGGCAAGGGGTAGACAGGATTGGAAACCTGCAGCTCACACGTGAGACCTTGTCTGAGGATGCAGTTTCTGCCCATGCCTGCTCCACACACCACGTACCAAGTGGTCCTATCTTGCGTGCTGTGCAACCAAGCTTTGAGCTGTCTGGGGTTTGCTGGAAGTCCATCCAAACAGGATTTAAGAGCAACACTAAAATCTCATCCAAGGACAAAAGTACCCTGAGGGAGAGAACAAATACCATTCAATGCGAAAGCGAGAAAATTCAGATCAGATGCAGGGAAACCAGACGTGATCCTTTACTTAATTCTTTGCTCATGTAATTTGCCAGTGGTATGTGCCACTTGTGCAGACGAAAAGTAAGTTTCAACAAAAGGCTGTCCAGACGAAACGTTAAGAAAGAGATTTTTGAATCACTACCCCCAAATAAATAATTTTAAAAGTATACATTAACTAAAAGCTTAGAGTTTTCTTAATTTCAGTTAGAAATCAATACTCCAGGAGTGCAGCTTTTTTTTGTGTTTACATGTGCTGGAGTTTGATTTGGCCCTATAGGTGCAAGGCTTCAGTCCTGCTCCCCTTCCTTGTGGAGACATGGCCAAATCCTGTATCTTGGGCACTCGGGAGGTCTTCGCCACTTTAGATCACTCCACCTGCACTGGTCACCTCATTTCCACCCCAGGGGACATGTATACTTCTGCAGACCTTGTTTGCCTGAGGGATGCGCTAGTCTTGCCTTGACAACCCTGGGTTGAACTTTGCTGTGCTCCCGACCAGCTCCATCATTTTGTGCCAGTTTCTGTCCCAGCCCTTCGCTGAATATTTCTACTTCCACAGCAGAGGCAGCGGGAAGAGAGTGAGGTGGAGGTGGCTGCAGCAGGTGGAGGTCCTTGTCCCTCTCAGAGCACTCCTACAGGTGTGCCACAAGGTGTACTTCAGCTGTGGTGAGTTCTGCTCTGATTTTCTCTCCCCCTGCTCCCCAGATCCATTAAACTGCTCAAATGTGACTGTGCTTTCAAGGCACCATCCCCAGCCAAACCTGAGGCCCCCAAAAAGGCATACCCAGTAGTGATAAAGCCAAGGATTACCGAAATGGATAGCCAGTGACACTCTATGAGCTAGGCTGGACCACTACAACACTGATCACATAGCAGCAACTTATTTGTTACAGTGTTCCTGCCCTTTCTCCCAGTTGGATTGAATGAGCAGAGCCCTCACAGGCTTCACTGTGTGCTTTCTTGCAGAGAGCTCACTCACAAATCAGTCTACAAGCTCTGGTGCCATGACCAGGATCAGGGAGGGGATGCTGGGAGCTCTGCATTTGGGGAGAAACACTGGCAGCTCTCCTTGCCCCAGAACAGAGGCAAGTTATGGGTATGTTCTGTCATCCTGTGTGTGATGACTCCTGAGGGCAGAGTTCTGAGATGCTAGGTGGCCTCTCTAATATTACGTTCCTGCACAGTGAAGCTTCAACTGCTGCAGAATATGCCCGCTGCTGAAAGACGAAGTGTCAGAGCTAGTGGGCCCACACTGGTATTTCCCCAAGGAGTAGTTGCCTTTCTGATGGAAAGTTGAAAACTAACCATTTTCACCTGAAAAGCCCCAACACATTCTCCAAGGAAAACCCCATATCCCACCCCTTCCTACATCATTTCAAATATTTTAGGTTTTAGGTCTGAGCTTTTCAACCAAAAAAAGAGGTGAAAAAAAAAAGATCTTCCTAGGAAACCAATTCTTAGCAAAGTTTTTCGTTCTTGTCCGTAAGAGAACATGATGCAGTTGACCTCTCTGTTTGAATCTCGGCAGGAGCTGGAGCCTGTGACGCAGGACCAGGTCTCCTTTGCCTGGCTCCCAGCGATCTTGCCATCTGGCCACATGCCACAAACTGTGCTTGGCGCGGGGTGGGCTCCACGGAGGAGGGCTGTTCCCTGCACTGCACCCCGTTACGGAGGAAAAGCAGCTTGTATCTTAACGTGTTTTGCCTGGCAGGCATTTCAAAGGCTTCTCCTCCGAATCAGGACTGCAGGCACTGCCTACATTTCCTTTTCACAAAAATTGGCAGGTTGAGCTATGCAAATTCCCTAATCCTGTTTATCTGCTGCCTCCTTCCCAAGAGGCATGGTGCTTCCGTGGCCTCTCTGAGCTTTCCTCTATGCTGATACTGGAGTTATATTTGCCTGCTTGAAGGCCAAACACAGGCAGGGAGAGAGGAAGGCAACTGGGGACTTCAGCATGCCAGATTTGGGGATTTCAGTGTATGGTAATGCAGGCAGATGAAATGGCACCATGCTCCTTTAGCCTTTCCTGCAATAATGAACTTCACAGCAAATGGCTTGTGTCCAGGGCAGATATTTGGCCCCTCTGGGAATAATCATAGGAACATAGAAATGTAGAATGGTTTGGCTTGGAAGACACCTGTAAAGGTCATCTCGTCCAATGCTCCTGCAGTGAGCAGGGACATCTCTAACTAGATCAGGTTGCTCAGAGCTCCATCCAACCTGACCTTGAGTATTTTCCAAGATGGGACTTCTGTTACCTCTCTGGGTAGAAATGCATTGCCTAGGGCCACAAGCACCAAACTGATGACTTTAAGGAAGGAGCCATGCCTCAGGTCATTCTCCACCTCACCTTTTATCTACTGCCCTGCAGTCCTGATGGGGCAGAGGAGAAGGATGGGTTGAGGATGTGGGCAGGGGGTTCTGGGTTACCTGCCTTCTGGTCCAAATTCTTGATCTTAGTGCCCTGAGCCGTTCAATGCTGAGATGCTGCTCTGTGTTGCCAAGCAGCTGAACTTAGTAGCCCAAAGCATGACAAGAAAATAAATCATCTCTGTCTTTAACCTTTGCATAGAGAAATTCACCTCTGCAGTTGCCAGGGATGACTGCTGGTCTGTTTGGGGGGTTTCTGCTCACGACCAGGTGTGCCACTTAGGCTAGCACCAGGATGCCCATGAGGAATAGAAGATGAACTGAGGGACCGATGGGGGATCGAGGTGGAATGGGGTGGCAGTGGGTCAGGTTGCAAAGGTATGAGGTGAGGTGCTACCAGAGTGGAGGAAGCAAAAGAGCTCAGGCAAGGGGCAGCGTGAAGGAGGAGGGGAAAGAAAGGGTGTCAGTCTTGGGGAAAGGCACAAGTGCTGTGCCATAAGGAGCAATGCTCACCCTCTCAGCTGGGAAAGCAGACTGCCGAACCTCCATGTGTATGCTCTGGGTGAAGGTGTGGGAAAGCCCTTGGAGCCCTTGTGTCTCACACCTCTCTCTTGGCCTACAGATGACCCGTGCTTGCATCCCGTACTCCACAAGGCCCATGATTGGGGTCTGGGTGGTGAATTTTGAGGTCCGAATCCTGCTGTTGATCAAGGTGAAGGCTGGCACACTGCTGCGAGGTGGTTCTGAAACAGTGCTGGTGGCGTGTGTGCCCACGGTGCTCAGTGAGCGTTGGTGCTGAAAACTTGACTTTGCAACCTTAGCGCTGTTTCTGCAAAGTTCGTGTGTGGGTATTGACTGAGCAGGGATCCTGTCTGGATATGATTCACTTTCCTTCCCCCTCAAGGGAGGTACAGTTGGGAACCTATCACCAGGCTGGCAGTAGCTCTGTGAAACACTGACTATCTTCTTGTGGGGCTGAGCAGAAGAGGCCACCTCAAGTACATTTCTAAAATCAGCCTCCTTTTTCTGTTATTTACAACATTATTTTGCGTAAGGACTGTTGCTCGTGAGCCTGTTCTCCGGGATGGCATTCTGAAGGACCATATGTCATGGTTTGAACTGCCAGCACATCAACATTGAGATCGTTTGCAGACTGTTTTATATTTCTTTGATTTGAGAATCTGTGTAATTATCTCCCCAGAACAGCCGGGTAGAGGAAACGCAGTCTGTTATTTAGGCAGAATTAACATCCTTGTTCTCTGTATTGTGATCCTTAGTTTCCTAGTGCTGCTGTCACAGCAGCGGGGACATCAGTGCTGAGGCATTCATTCCTTGAACCTGCCTTTGTCACAAAACTATTCCTGCTCCTCTGCTAGGCTATCCTTAGGACCCACAAACTGGTATAAGGCATGCTGATGCCGTAATTAATAAATGCCCACTGCAAGTGGCAGTGAAAGATTTGTAGCCACCATTGGAGGTTTCAGCAAGTGGAAAAGCACCAAAGGACGCACTTAAACTCATCGCCAGCGCAACAGTTTGTTGCCGTTTATGGTGTTTTTCTCCAGCCTCCCCGTGGTGTCCAGTCAGCATTGCCCAGTCTTTGTGCCACAGACTCAGTAAATAAATCTTTGCTGACCTGTTGTGGCAGAAGTTGTGTATGAATGTGCTGATGGGGAAAGAGTTAGGTTATTTTAGTAGGTTAACAAGCTCATGTAGGCTTCTTTGCTGCCAGCATTTGGCCTGCTACCAGGCATATGATCATCCTGTTACGCTTTCCGTTCCTATTCTGGTGGTTTATGCAGGTTGATTTTTAGCGCTGCCTACATACAGCCAAAAAGCAGGAGGAAAGTGCCCATGTCAAATGGCCTCCCACTCATCTGTAGGTGGAAGCTTCATACTTGTGTTTCGGAGGCAGGAAAGGGCTCTGCCTTTGGGTAGAAAGGGCAGGAAGGTGCCTGCAGGTAGGTGGTTAGGAGCTAGAGCAGCGCTCCCTCAGCCTTAGCACAAGAACTGACACTACCTGAGGACATCAGCTGAAAGCTGTGATGCACAAGCAAGCAAAAGGACGGCTTGTTTTGCACTATTGCAAGCGGCACATCTCCTAAACTCATTACCAGTAAGGTGGTGAGTCTAGTGCTTGATTGCAAGGATGTTCCTAATGATTGGACACCTCTCTTGTCCCCTTTCTCCCTCACCTCAGCGCAGACATGTGCACACATGGATGCTCTGTAGCTTGGTAAATGGTGAGTTTGTACTGGTCTCTCAAACAGAATAAATTCTCTTTTCTGCCTGGTCAGAGCAACACTTATGGGAATGGAAATGTCTTTGATACCACTGCCTCTCAGTAAATTCAATCAAAATTGTCCCATAAGTTCAAAAGTTATTAAAGTTGGGAGGACGGGATGAGAGAGAGCGCTTTGTTTGTATTGGGGAACTGGCAGAAAGGTGTATGTGTGTTATAGGGAAGAAAATGGAAATAGCATTTGCAGTCTTAGCAGGTTATAATTTTTCTCTCTTTCCATTTTCTTCTCTTCCACATGTAATACAAACACTTTAAATGAACATTATTTATTCCCATTTACCCTTTCTGTTCCCTTGACCATCTCCATAGCCAATATGGACAACTTCCTTGGGTCGTTTTGAATGCTTTCCTCTTCTCATCTGCTCCTTCTCCTCAGGAGATGAACCTTCGCTATCCTGAGAGAGATGCACTCAACTCCTTGGCTACAAATGCAGCAGAATTAGAGTCCTGGCTCACACCACATAATCCGTGCTTTTCCAGTAACCCTCTTGTCCCACGGAAAGGCGCTGTGGACCCGCTGGATGGTTTGATACAGAGCTGGGCATGATAACAGAAGATATAGCCAAAGTTAGGTCTGCTGGATGCATTGGAACATGTCCCCCCTGGGAACCCGCCTGCCTCGGCTGCAGTAGCTGGCCTGTAGCTGACCCTTGGACTCGTGGCATTTCAGTCACAGGGATGCTATTTTGATGATGCTTCTGCAGATTTAATGTCATTTTGACTTTGCTCCCACTGAAGTTGTGGACATAGCTCTGTGCCCTGTTCATCAGCTGCCCCTGGTCTCTCCTCTTGCTCATCTGCTTTCTGCTGTATTTTGCCTTGCTCTCCTCAGCCCTGGGCTGTGGGATTTTCTTTCTCTGGGAAAGGGCTCAACAAACTGTTTCTGCCTATAGTTACACCTAGCTCTCTCCCTCTCCCTCACAGTGCCCATATTTATTCATAACCATGAAGTGTTTAAAACTTCAAAGTTTTGTTGTTGTTGTTCTTGTTCTTGTTTTTTAGTCCTTTTTTTCCAGATTATTTTTTGGGGGAGCTGCTCGGTAGGGATGACCATCCTGGTTTAAGTCTATTCCTTTTCCATTTGGCTACCAGTTTACCACATAAATATTTTGTGTAGTTATAGGGGTATAATCAAGCGAGAATTGGACTCCTAAAAAGACTTTGGAAAGAACTGGACTCTAGGTTAATTAGGAACTTGTCTGATCAGAGTAACAGAAACAGGGATTATTTGCTCTGACCCAGAAGATGACATTGCATTTGCAAATCAGGTGAAAGACAAAAAAATCTCGTCATGTGTTGATTTGGTCAGATTCTGCTTGGAAACTAATGAGGTTTTGATAAGACTTTTGTGAATAAGGCTGATGTTAATATCTCCTTATAAGCTGCTGCGACCCTGAAGGTTTCTGACAAGGTGTTTGCAAAGTCATTGTGATTCTGTGAATATCCATGTACATGAATAAATATTTTACCGATGATAAAAAGCCAACTCCAATGTGTTGCAGAATATTTGCAAATGAATGTAGAAAACAGATATTTGGGGTCACAAAAGGGTATCCTTGAGAGAATGTTTCTGGGGCTTTTCCCAGGGTGATACCCTTTACAGTCTGTCAGATCTCTAGGCCTGCCAAGAAAAGGAGGCTGTGAGCATGGACCAGAAAACAACTTGCTAATAATATTTGTTCTGTTAAAAGGCCCCTTAGAGTTAGTAGTTCAAATGCTTTCTCATGCTTTGACTTCTGCTGGAGTAAGCTTGTGATTTTATGTAACAACTTTTATATGTGTATCCAGAACTTAATCTAGAAAGCATAACTGGGCTGCATTAAACAAGCTTTGTCTAGTCTCCAGCTAAGCTGATCATCAACAAACAAACAAGGCTTACTCAGGATGGATGTTCCTTGCATTTACATGATGCAAAGCATAGTTTCACCTCCTGGGCAGAAAGTTGCTCCCCAGACATTTTGTGGAGCACTTTGTGGGAGGAATGAATTCACTCTTTATAGTTTAATAGCGTCAACCATAAAATATCTCTAAACCTTCTCCCCCAGGAAATGTGAGTGTCAGAAGAGGCCTCTCTGAACAGCACAGCACCCTTCAAGCATCCACAAGGTCTGACTCCTGAAGTAAAGTGCTTGTTTTGTGAGATCTAATCTAAGCTTGCATTTTTATATTTCCCTCCTTGCTGCATCCACTTGTCCAACTTAGTGCCTCTTCAAGGGGGTATGGTTTTCCATTTCCATCACGTCCAAACCCCATGTTTTCCACAGAGTTGCAAGTGCATTGCTAGGACTGATCAAGGCTGGAGATAGTTTGCTGTGTTGACAGCAATGTAGGCCAGATGGGTGTTTTGAAATGGAATTGAATGAAAGACAAGAAATGATGATGTGTCAACATATATACACATACACATGCATATCCATATAAATATATATATAGTACACATACAGTGGGTGCTGTGCCTTCACATGTGTTTTCAAATGATATCAAACTACTAGCACGATTGTTTTCATTAGAACTAAACCCACCAGGACATTGTGTTTCACAATAAGATTCTTACAGTATTTTTCTCTCCAAGGCAATCTCACTGTTGCTCCCATCTGAACATAAATATCCCCTTCCAGCTTGATTTCAGAGGGAAAGTTGTGGAAGATCCCATTGACTCAAGTCTTCTCATTGTATGTGAGTTTCAGTGAGGCAAAGGCAACTGGTCTTCCCATGGTTCTAGAGCTAGAACTGAGCAGCCCTGCTCCAGGAAGAGAGACGGAAAGCAAATAAAAGGAAAAGTGCAAGAGCTATGAGGGAACCCGAAACCATAAATGAAAAATTCATCCAAGCTCAGCAGGAGGTAGCACCTCCTTTCAATATGTTTTCACCCTTGAAGCTTTCCATGGGAAGAAATACAGAAGGCAAACCCTTTCACTCCTACATGACAGGATGCCAGCAAGTGGCAGCAGCTCCCTGCCTGACAGAGAGACTGTCCACATCTCACAACAACAAAAAAAAAGTGCACCTCGGAAGTTCTTCTGACACCGCTGGAATTGTTTAGCCCAGTACTGACTTGAGGGGCTGCGAGAGGTAAGCTGGAAACTGGAGGAAGTCTTGCTCTGATCCCCTTGTGGAGAGGCCTGAGGGGAACGAGCAGTGTAGAGGAAAGGAGAAATGTGGGGTTTAGGGAATATGGAATTCCTTTTTTTTTCAGGAGGAGCACCCATTGCTATTCTGGTTTCTGTGTCTTCAATCATCAAATGCAGCTTTTGTCTTTAATAGGGCAAGGAGGAAAGTATTGTACAATAGCTGTTCTGATGGCCCGGCACACCCCACTTTGGGGGTTTAAAGCTTTCTTTGTGCTGCATTTGTTCTTACAGTGCTAATGACCGAGTTGCCATAAATAGGCACTAAACAGGTCTGGACACGGTAAGAGAAAGTAAAGGTCAGTGTTAGCTCTTATGTTGTGTTTTAGATCTCTCTATCAAAGAACTTCATAAGGAAGGGGGAAGCACATTTTCAACTTCAGCTTCCTTTTATATACAGAGGGGGAAACTGAGGCATAAAAAAGTTGCTTGTCAGAGCAGGATGGGGATGGAAATGAACATGGACTCTGCCTGAATCTGGCATGGTCCTGCAGCCACCATATAGGGTAAAATTAATCCCCTGTTGAAACCAAAGGTAAAATCTGCTATTGGTTTCATTAGAGGCAGAACTTCATCTGCAGTCCAGCTCAAGCAGCCTAAGCTTTGAGCCTCATATATTAGTCTAGATGTCCAGTGCAGGGAAGGTAGGTGTATCTGGGATGCTGGAGTGTGGGTGGGATGCTGGCCACAGCTGCTGCAGGAGGAAGGATGAAAGGGAGTGTGGAAGGTGCTTGTGTGTGAAAGCGGAGGTTAGATTTCACAGCATATGTAGGGCTGATATCTCATTTTAGGGTCCTAGCACCTGGCAATGTGTTTCCTTAATAGCTTAGTCCCCGTGAGGAAGAAAGCCAAGGGACCCACTGGATCATCAAGTCCAACCATTCCTATCAAACACTAAACCATGTCCACCTGTGCCTTAAATACCTCCAGGGAAGGTGAATCAACCACCTCCCTGGGCAGCCTGTTCCAGTGCCCAATGACCCTTTCCATGAAATTTTTTTTCCTAATGTTCAACCTAAACCTTCCCTGGCAGACTCGATGATCTGGTGGGTCTCTTCCAACCTAGTGATTCTGTGATTCTATGATTCTATGAGTGGTTATATCTATGGGGGCATTGTCAGATATTGCTGGTGTCTGCCAGCCCCCGTTGGCCTCTGTTTGTCTTGCAGAAGCTCAGGAAAGACCCCAGAAGGAAGAAAGGGAGAGAGGAAGAGAAACTGTCACTTGCAGTTGTCCAGAGAGGGTTGAACTCATTTCTAGGCAGCTCTTGGCAGTCACTTCAGTTCATGTAGGTCTGGTGTTTGTGAAACACACTGTACCAGCTGGCCAGAGCCAGAGCGAAACGTTCCTCGTCTCTTTCTAAGAAACAACTCCTCTTTTTGGACTCCTTTATTTCCTCCTACCTCTTGTCAGGGATCAGCTGTCGTGGGGGGCTTGGGTGGCATCTGCCCGCAGTCCTGCAGGCAGCTGAGCCTGAGCAGGCGTTTTCCAGAACAGGACCTTTTCTGTGTAGCACACTCCCATGTAACGTGACCTAATGTCATTCTGCTGCCACGCAGTGTTGCGACAGGGCTTGCTGGCCTTTGCATCGTGCAGATGGGATGTTGTGTTCCTCCCCCAAGCCAAGGGACTGCTGGAAAACCGTTCAGGATGCCGAACAAATCTTGCTATTCTTCATTCTACATTGTTTATGATGAAAGTACTTGACCTTAAACTACTCTTCTCTTTTAAAAGGGAGATTGTTTCTTAGGAAAGATGGAATTGATTCTTAGGTTTTGGAATAAATCTGGTAATAATCTACCTACTGTTTGATGCTGCCGGTCCTTCCCACCTGAACAGGGAAACCACTGTGGTGGCTAGCATTAGACATTTGTCGTTCAGGTAGGGAATCTGAACCACACTCTGTGCTCTCTGACTGTTTTCAGGCAGGGATCCAGAAGCTGGGACGTTTCTGGTTTGAGTGCAAGGCAGGCTGTGTACCTAGTGTAAATTAAGTTTACCACACGCAGGTAAACATCTCTGTTCTTTAACACATCCGCTCAAGTGGGAGACAACCCAGTGTGAAATGCTTGCAATAAGATGAAATCACTTCTTTTCCACTCTCTCACGTCATCCTAATCCTAATCATCCTGGTTTGAGCCTGTGCTTGTCTGTAGAGAGGGTGAAATGCAAAGAAGTAGAAAGTTAGATCTGAATCTTCTGATGTAAAAATGACTCCCTGGCTTCTCATCTTCAGCAGACTTCTTGCTACTGGTGCAAAATGTAACATATCTTCTTCCTAATTCCCATACCTGCATTTTGGCCTCTAAAACATGAGGTTTCCTTTTCTTTGGGCGTTAGAAAAATAAGAAGGAAATTACAGAGATTTTTGATAGAAATGTAAAAATGGGAATATCCAGAAAAGGGGCAAAGCATGTCACAATTCAGAACTGCCTTCCAGAGAACTGTACCCAAGAGTTTAGGATTTGTAGTTGCTCCAGTCAAAGATAAGTTTGCAGGATCAATACAAAAAATGGGGTATGGGCCAGCTGAACAAAATAACACAACTTTTGGGAACCAGGCGTTCAAAGNAAAGATAAGTTTGCAGGATCAATAAAAAAATGGGATATGGGCCAGCTGAACCAGGCGTTCAAATAACAGGATTCAGTGTTAGCATTCTTACTGAAAACAAAATCAATGACTAAAATGCTCATTCTACTTAGATGGCTGATTTAGACTCATAGAATCACTAGGTTGGACAAGACCCACTGGATTTCTACTATTTACGTGTTTTATTTACCAAAGACAGCACAGTTGCTGGGAAAAGAATTCTATTTTATAATTTTTTTTGCTTCAAATATTGTGTAAATTCTATCTGAAGCTTTTTAGCTACTAGTGCTAATGTAAGCTCTGTAAGCAACCTGGCTTGACTCTGGGAACACAGGAAGGATTTGCAATGGTAGCACTTTAGAAGGCCTTTCTTTTGACCTCCTGATGAAATTAGCCATGGTCTCACTGAGAGAATTATTGCGCACTGAGCACCCCCTCTGAGTCCAGCTGCATTGAACAAGCAGAAATTTCTGAGACAGCAGAACTTGGAAACCCTTTCACGAGGTTATCAAATGACAGCAGGTTGAAAGTATGTAATAGGAAGCACGGGTTCACTGACTAAGCTTCCCTAAAGGGAGTGATACTTAATCCTCTCATAGATGGTGCCCTCTTTACCCCACTCTGAAGGAGGAGGAGGGAAATGCGCTCTAGAGGAATGACATAATTAAGAGTAAGGTTGATCTACTGCTAAATGTGAGTAATAAAGGAATTTGCCTTCTAACTGACCTGTCTAGAGCAGGACAGTCTATCAGTCGGGCCACTTCATGTAGTCCTTGATTTATCCGTAATGCCTTGCCCCCACTCCTCTCTTTTGGGAAGCCAGTGAGTGCTCCTACTCAACACGGGGCAGTAATGGCTCACAGTCTCAAAGCAGTTGAGGTTGATTATCTGAAGTGCTGCCGTGTTCCTATGCCAGCTTTTTGCTCCCCTATTCAGTATGACCGTATTCATGCACATGTTGAGATGTCTTAGGGGATGCCTCCACTTCCATATAGCTGCAATACTATAGTACTAACTCTAAACCAAAGTTGGAGTAAGGAACTAGAAGGTAAGTCTGTTTTAAATCACTGCATAGACTAATGTCCACTTGTCTGCAACAGCTAATTCCTGCTGCTACAGAGAGTACTAGGTACACAGCCCAGGCTGAAAGGGGTGCAGGGTAGCCACCTATAAGAAGACCAAACCCATCATTAATGACCTCTGCAAATCCTTCCCTGGAAGCAATCACAGTAGTGTGGAGAGAGTTCTCGTGCTTGTGCAAGACCCTTTCTTTCATGTTTAGCAGCTCTGGTTGTCAAAACTCTGCAGCAGGACACGCATATCAGTGTATGAAGTTAAGCCAGAAGGCTTGCCGTGTACAAAGCACACACAAAGCTAGCAGGACAGAGGGGACAGTTTGAGTGCTGATGTCCTGCACGAGTTTGTACAGTTCACACTAAGGAGCTTGTGTTATTGTTTCACTGATATTATTACCCAGGCTAGGTCTTAGGACACTGACTTGGGCGTATGTACCTGCATATCATCCTACCTCCTGACTGCACCTACAAGCATCACCCTGACATCACCCCAGTATCTCTCTGGAATCTCCCTGCCACCACCTCTGCATCACCCTGGAATCTCAGTGGCTGGAAATGACCGGACTATCTCCAAGGCTGCTGAGGATGTCCTGACAGCTGAACAACTGGGAGCTGGTTTGCGATGTTGCAAATTCCTCATCCTAATGTCCTCTTCTGCCTCCCCCATGTCCTGCCTCACCCCTGCCTCTGCCCTCTGTGCTCTTGCTCTGCATCAAGGGGGATGCAGAGCAAGGGAGGCATCATACAGATTTTTCTGGCAGGTTTATAATGAGAGAGATGTGATGACCCTGCACATTCATCAGATGCTTGTTTTCAGCCTGGACCCATCTGTGATGTTTTTATAATTTTTTCCTCCCTCTGCGCAGCTCACGCCGCTTCGGGAGAAGTGGCACGTAGGCACATACGTCCTTGCGCACACTATACTTGTATAAACTCCATCAGGAAGTCATCTGGCCAAATTTTCCAGAGCTCTGCTTTTAACTCTTCCCTAGGCAGGCGATACTGGCAGCTTGGGAGTTTCCAGGGGGAATGGACACGTGCATTCATCCTGTTCTGTTTATTGATTCCCACCAGTCTCCTTCCTACAAGCCCTGAGCTCATGGCTGTGCAGCTTTGCACCCATTCTATCCCAAGTTCCCATCAGGAAGAAGGGCTTTGCAGTAAAAGTTTGTCTTGGCTTTCCTGGGGGATGAAGTAGCAAAAAGCCAGTTGCCAAAAACTGCTGCTAGAGCAGCTACCCCGGCAGGGCAGTAGGAAAAAGCACTGGCAAGGCAAGGCTGTCAGCAGGGACCATTCTTCCTTGTGGTTTATATTTCAGAAGTGTGTCCTTAGCAGGCACACAAGTAACAAAGGATGTTCTCACAGCCTTTAAATGTTTGCTGTGGTCAGGGAAAGATTAACAAAAAAAAAAAAAAAACAACCAACCTCTTCGTAAGTGACCCTGTCTTCAATGAAGATGTGTCTTGCTGTGTGTCACACTACACAGAGGCACGATTACACACCCACATAGGCATGTCAGCTTGCATATAGACATTTTAAAGGGCTGAGAAAAACCCTATGAGACTGTTCATGTAGGAGAAAGGCTGCTATTCATCCCTGTGACATGTGTGGATTAGTAGGTCTCCAGAGTGCTAAATGCAAAATAACAGTCATCGCATTTTGTTAGTGTCAGTTAACTGCCCATTGCCAGATTTCAATGGGTCTTACGAGATTTTGGAACCTACTGCACAGGAGTGAATCAATGAATTGTTGGAAATATTATCCTCTATGAGTGGGTATGGAGCAGGGATATGTGAGCTCATTTACTGTTTGGTCAGTGATGCTGGCCATTTTTTGCTCCTGTTTGCTTAGTGTGAGTATGAAATGTTTGTCAGGCCATCAGATCTCTGCTGGAGAGGTGCCATCAGTGGTGATGCCATTTCTCCTGACTTCCACCACTGTAAAACAGCCCATAATTTGACCATTTAATTACGAAGTTGTTCACTGACATTTGTCCCTGGTTTATTCTGTACTTGTTAATCTTCTCTAGTACTACAAAACCATGACATGGTGAAATAGATTCAGCATACAGGTCTTGATTCTTCTTCTAGGTGCATCGGTGTAAATCAAGAGATGTAACTTCATTAAAGTTGATTTATTAGCTTAGTCTTAATTTTCCTCCTGTATCTGATTTGCAAGTGTCTGTCTGAGATAAAGGGGTATGTGTTTGGACTCACCCTTGCTTGGACAGCTGTGGAATAGAAGGGACTCAGCCACCAGGAATTCCCAAAAATCTGGGAATTTTACAGCAGGCTCATCTGCTGCAGAGAAGCTTCTTCTCTCAAGCAGTTGTTCATGTGCCATAAACAGCAAGTGTCTTCTGTTTCTGTCAGATCCCTGCTGAAATTCACGAGATGCAAACCATAACTGCTCACCGCTTGGAGTTGGAGGTATTAATAGTGTTCCACGGTCACCTCCTCTCCTGCAGTCAGGGGAATCAATCAAGCTCTCACAGTCCCTCAAGGAGGTGGAGAAGCTGTGAGAAACATGTAGGCATTTGACCACACATGGTGTTTTCCTTTACTCTTAATTTGTTTCTTCATAGCTTTTGTCAACATCTCCTCAGCTGGAGGACTGTAACACTAACTTTTGCTCTGAAATCAAGAGTTGGATCCCCCAGCCTAACAATTCATTGTATCCTGAGCTTTTGCATGGTGAGTGGGAAATGTGCAGAGGTATCCTTACAAAAGGGGTTCTTTATGCAGTTGTGTATCACGGTTAAGAAGCCTGAGATGGCATTCAACATATAATGTTTTCTCTCTGTACAAATAATTCTCATTAGGGCATTAAAGAAGGAATCTACTACTTATCCTGTCCAATTCTTTTGTTTTCTGCCTCTCAGGGGCAGAGGACAGTGGGTTTCCTGAGAATGAACTGACCACAGAGACTCAGCTCTGTGTGTGCTGGTATAAAGTATGGGCTTGCTCCATCTTTGTCAGGTGCTTCCCGAGGCTTGCTGGAGTTCTGTCCACTAATTCTGTCCCTCTCAGACAGCAGTGGCAGATGGGGATTTGTCTCCTAAGGGATTTTCTGCTGCTGCTGTGACACCACATAGCACTTGGACCTTCTCCTGAGGACAGTGGAGGGAATGGAAGCATAGCCGCCTCAGCACACAGGCACCTGTAGTGCAATAGAAATGGTTGATGTTGTTCATCAAGGACCTAAATTTTGTCTGATTGACCTGAATGAAAAAATGATTGAATGCTTAAATCATAGAATTATAGAATCACCAGACCCACCGGATTATTGAGTCCAACCATTCCTATCAAACACTAAACCATGCCCCTCAGCACCTCGTCCACCCATCCCTTAAACACCTCCAGGGAAAGTGACACAACCACCTCCCTGGGCAGCCTCTGCCAGTGCCCAATGACCCTTTCTGTGAAATTTTTTTTTCCTAATGTCCAGTCTGAACCTCCCCTGGCTGAGCTTGAGGCTATTCCCTTTCGTCCTCATAATCCTTCTCTCTGCCACCTTAGGTAAGCCAATACTCACCCACTGACAAGCAAAGGCAGCAGAGTTTTCATGAGCTGCATTTTAATTATGTGTAAGTACCGTATGGTTATTCTTAAAATGTCCAGCAAAAGATACAACCCTGCACACCTTGGGCAACTGGTGCAGGGCTGGGAGTTAAGAAAGACACCTTATACAGCCCCTGGGCAGAGCGGGAACCAGCACCCATGTCCCTCTAGGGTCTGATTTTTATAGCCTGTCTCAGAGGTCTCCAGGACAGATCAGCACAAGGATAAATCCCTTCTCACCAAGCTCTAAATGTAAACCTAAAGCAGGAAGAAACTGGCTCATTTCTGCCTAAAACTCAACATAAACTCATCCTTACACTGCAGACCTCGGGGCAGGTTTCCAGAGAAGGCTTCCCACACGGCTTCCAAGTTTTTTGTGCAGAGTTAACCTTATGGGCAGACTGGAGTAAAGGTATTCTTCGACGTGTCTCTCCACCTCCATGACAGAGCCTTTGGGATTAAGTGTCTGATACTGTGGAAACGAAAGGCTGTGGAGTGCTCAGTTCTCACCTTGCTGTAATGGATGGAAGAAGCAATAAAGATTCCTTTTAACCATGTATGGCATAAATAGTAAGGAGCAGGCACATAACAAAATTAGAAAGTAATCTGATAGATAACCCCAAAGATAAACACCTCTTTGGGCAATGTTACTTTAAAGTGTTGACAGAAGAACCATTCAGAGAGGAACTGTGAGATTTAAATGCTTCCCTTCTTCTGAATGGGATAAGGTGTAATGTAAATCTTGCTTTGTGGCTTTGTTTCATCTCTCACTTTCCCTCTGCTTTTCTCCAATGAGAGCACACACCCCAAAAGCATTAAAACCAGGCTGTGGCGATTTTGTTTCACTAGCATCTCCACATCAAAGGCATTGCTGGAATCCATTGATTCTGGCAGAATTGCAGAAACTAGTGATGTTTTCAGTGAGAAATCATGCACTTCTCATTTGATTTCAGGAAAGCAAAAGGAAAAAAAACCAGAAAAGAAAAAAGCTCCACTGTGTGCAAATATTCACCCTACCAAGAAGTTGATAAACTGCAAATGTTTCGGCTCTCTCTGTCAGTGCCAGTAAATACTCGAGCCTGCCTTTCTTGACAGGCAGTGGAGCTTTAGCTTACGTGATGTTACAAAAAACTGGCCTATATAAGTTTTGTTTTCACTGTTTTTGAATAACATGCGACAGTTCTTATCTGACCTACTGTTTACTTCCTATTTCTGAAGTGAAAGCACCCTATACCAGTGAATGGTGTTGGCACTCAGCCCCGTGAGTTACCTCAAAAAACCCAGGGATTATCAGTGACACCAGGTCAGAACCATAGGCTAGATTGCTGCTGTGCTTTGGGAGTGGTCCAGGCAGATTTACCTCTGACGTGGATGTACCTTGATTGCACTTTCATTGGAAATTCTACTTCTGATGGGAAGATCCATCAGCTATTTTGACCAAAAGTACCTTTCCTTTTGGTTTTGCCTCATAGATATGAAACCACTGTATTTGTACATGCCTTTAACTGAAACTACTTAGTTTCTACTGAAAATGCCTCTATTATTAAGACCTGTATTAACCCTGTAATTCAGAGTAAAACCTGAAAAGGGCATAAATCAAACAAAATAGTTGGAGGAATTGTTTTGACCTACTCTGGTTTTGAGGCTTTGGTGTCTGCAGAACTCTCTTTACTCTGTTTCCATGCTGCACATGAAGGGCTACCGAAATGTGAAAGCATTAAGGTGTTTTCAAAAGGTGTCTGCATGCAAACAGATGATGCAATTAATGCAGACCATGTCTATACTACAGACCTGCTGGGTTAAGCTGAGCTATAAAGAGGTCCGCTACTCAGCAAGACAGTTTGCAAACTCACTAAGCAAAAGCACAGTGGCCACCAGTTTGCTGCAGTAGTTTGCTTGTCTTTCCCTGGAGAGATGCACGTGGCTCTACTACGTTGACCCAGAGCACAGTACAAGCCATGTGCCTCGCCAACATTGTTGAACGTAGGCCAGTAAAATACCTACACTGCAGATATGGCCTTATCTAATAGCTTCATGAATGCTGTTGAAAATAAATGTCACACCCAGAGCCTTTTTTCCATAGAAACAACCTGCTTGGGGTCTTCCCACTCCCAGGGAGTGATTTGCAATGCAGAGTTATCCTCTCAAGGGTTTCCCGCTCCCCGCCTTTGCAGTCACTGCTGCACAAGCCAGCACCTGCAGTCCTCAGGTGTGGGCTCTGCTGGTGGCACTGCCAGCCACAGCTTGTTCTGGGCAGTGCTCTTCCTCTGCTTACTAAAGCAATGGTGCCTTCTCCTACAGACTCGCCCACCAGTCCTAGTCTTGACTTACAGGACGTTGTGACAGTCCTCACCTCCTCGCGGGGAAGAACGTCTGCCTGGATATCTAATTATAGTGAGATGGAAAACCGACCACTAAAGGATGAGGATAAGTTTTCCAATACGTAGCACAGCAGTAATCAATACTTGCATCAATACTTGATTTATCTATGTCAAGTGGAACAGCTTCAGCAGGAGGGAATGAGATCAACTCTTCCAACCCTGACGTGCTATGCAGTGTCACATGGGATGGGAAATGTGGGTTTAAATCCCTTTAGTCAGAGATCTGAATTCCCAAACCCCCGGATACAAGGGTCCTGTTGCCAGGAAGAATTTGGCAGGATGGGCCCACGCTTCACTCATGAATAGAAGTAACAAGGGTCCTCCAGAGGCTTGGCTCAGTGACCACGAGGTAAATATCTTTCATCAGAGGCCAGCTGAAAAGCTCCCTGAGATCAAAGGAGACTCATGCTGATCCCAGTGGGCTTTTACTCAGGGGTTAAGGGTCTGGGGTTGCAGAGGGTTTAAGATGTAGTCCCTGCACACCTCCTTGCAGGGACATCTCTGGTGTGACTCAGGAACATGGAAAGCTTGCTGGGAAGAGGGGAAGGGCTGTCTGCCATGCACAAGTGGTGACATAAGTAGTGCGCAAGAAAAAAACGACTCCTCTGTTGCAACAGGAGGTGAAACTCTCTATGAATGGTTCCCCTAACAGTGACTAAGCTGTTCCCTCCATCCAGCTAACAGAGAGACCGTTCTACACGCTGTGTATTCCTGTAAACTGGTCGGCTTCAGGTCATTCCATTTCAAGGCTTCTCAGAAAGGATCTTTCAGTGTGCTGGCTTCATGAAATACGCTAAATGCAGATTAAGTCATACTTCAATCACTCTTTCCTTTCTCATTAAGTACTTTCCATTGGTGTTGTAGCCCCTCAGATTAGATGACAGGAGGGTAAGCGTGTCTCACCCTTAACTTCTGCCTGTACCTATGTTTATAGCTCGGGTCTTGCTCCTGTCCTCTGGTGTGGCTCATTACCCTTTTGCCTGCAAAAGAAGATGACCATGAACATTTGCAAGACTATTTTTCATGAGGGGGCTGTCCACATGTAATATCTATCTGGTATGAATGGCAGCTGTGAATTTAAAGCCCAGTACCTCCTCCTGGGTGCCTCCACTGAAATGGATGAACAGAGTCATGTACGTACTCTGGGACAGGGGTGCTGACACAGAGGCCAGTCCAGGAAAAGCTATTCAAGAACAGTTCCAGGAATCACTGGGGAAAACTGAAGAACCTAAATCAGTTCCAGTGGTCTGTGTGGGTTCAACAAATACCCTAGATTGCAGAGAGAACTATCAAACCAACCGGGAGCCCTTCTTCAGGGACTTGTGTTTCTAAGCTTTCAATGGACCACGAGTGGTCTCCGTTTATGACTACTTTGGGCTGTTAGACCGTCCTCTGAATGCCTATATTAGAACTACCTCAGTATCTGGTAAACAGTGTCCAGTACTTGAGTGAGTGCCCCCCACTCTCCAAGAAATTGGGCAGGCTGGCACTTCTCTTTTTGGGGAGAGGACAAGAGAACAAACATGTCAAATGTTCATCAGAGCCAAGTGCATTACCGGAAGGGGCTTAGACATTGTCATGATAAGTAAATACGACAGCCTACTCAGAACACAATAGAGGCTTCAGTTTATTCCTAAATTATTAATCTTCCCCGAGGAGCGGCTTTGTAGTGCTGACTTGGGCACTGTGGGAACATGACTTTTTCCCAGCAAGGGCGGCGGGCTCCTCCCTGCAGTATCTCCTGGTAGGATCACAGCAGAGCTCAGCCCATCCCAGGCAGGTTATCAATAACTTCTCTGGTTAGCAGGCTTGTAGCACCTCTCCCAGTGGAAAATAATTGCCTTGCAGTTGGTGAGAGGGCTTTCCACAACCACTTTTTCAACTTTCTGTTGTCTGTTACCTACATGGGGGAATGACAAGTCAGGACTTGGGCTCCTTAGCTCCACGAGACTGTGTTTCTGCTGCAAGCTATAGTGTGATACCCCTTAAAGACTTTTAAAGGCATTTCAGTTCAGTCTCACTGCAGCCTGGTGAATATCTCAGAGCACGTGTGAGGAGGCGAGCTGTGGGATGCTGTACGCGGTGATTGGTGCAGACTGCAGAGGGGACAGGAGGTACAGGGATGTTCCTGTGCATTTAAGCTGGAGACTAAGGGAGGGATGAGAGGAGACCTGTGGAAACAGTGAGTTGGGATAAAGGATATGGGGTGAGCTGTAGGAGGGGGCACTCTGTGGGACAAGTGAGCTTAGAGCCAAAAGAAAAGGGTTACTACATGCATGACTACCTTCTACACACATAGGGCATGTATGTTTGTTCTTGTGGCATGTCCCTAAAAGTCAAAGGGTTCTTCCAGAAGAATAATCCCCAAGATCCTCTGCCCACTGAGGCAGTCAATGATCCTTCAGAAGGAAATATAAAAAGTGGACTGATTTTCTACCACAGAGCTGCACGAGATGGCAAGGAGTGAGAAACAAAGTACTGCAGTCACACTGGGACATTTTTATCAGACGTACTCATACCAATGACTGCTGCCTGCCACCGAGCTATTTTTCCCTCTTTACTCACTGACTCATGTTTAATATGCCCAGGCTGCATCCCTCTCCTCAACAGACCACATTTGGAGAGGTTATGGAGCTTGTGGGTGTTGCCCAGGAGGCTGCAAATGGTTGGAGCCAGCCTAGATCTCTCAGAAGTCTGTATTTTGAAGACGTTCAACTCCTCCAGCTGTTTTCCAGCCAATCCAGCTACCTCCAGCCTCATGTAGGAGCTGTGCTTCCTCCCAGGGTAGCGCACCACATTCCAACCCCTGAGGGCAGCTCCAAGCCTGCGTGCCAGGCTCCAGCTTGGTGCACATTTACTGAGGGAGAGGGAATGGTACAAAATAGTCACAGCAAGGGGATGCCCTCTGACAGGTCCTGATGCTTATTGTAGCTGTGAAGGAGTGCTGGCTTGGCTACTGGAAAATAAGGTGTTCCCTGTGCCTTGGGGAATCACTGCTAAAGCTAACAGGGAGCAAAAGTCATCTTAAAAGGTACCTCTTCCACCACAAGAAACAGTGACAGGTGCAGCATGCTAACATGTGAAGTTCAGCAGACAGGACCTGGGATGAGCTAGAGAGCACGGGAAAGAGGAGAGACAGAGAGAAGGTAATGAGACAGACTCTCCATTGTTCCACTTCTCCTCTTATCAGTCATGTGGCAATGCCATTCATTATGAAACATGAATTGGTGGCATTCCCCTGCTATGCACTCCCCAGGGAGCCATTGCACTTCTCCATGGGACCTCATGTTTCTCAGCTGACTTCTCCCCATTCCCAAGCTTGCATGCGCTGAAGGCTGTGCCAATGGAGTGACCAAGCACCTGCCCTGCCGGCTGTTTGCTCCTCTGGCCATAGGCTGACCCCTGAGGTTATCTGACAAGCTCTTTATCAGGTGCCATCAGGAGCTAGGATGGGCAGCACTGCAATATGGGAAGCCATTGCACTTGTGCGTCTTACCTAGTAAAGAAGGAGAAGGCAGCCCTGGCGTTTATGGTGTTTCAAAGGCACACAAAGTTTTGGCATCACCTGACAGCCTAAGAGTTGTTGTTCTTAAGAGGTGTCGGCCATAAAAAAGCCACCAGTGGCTGGACATTTGCTTCACCTGAGCTCTGCTGCATCGCCTGGCCTTATCTACAAGGTGCAAGACTTAATTCCTACTCTCAGGTGGTACAATTTTCTTCTAACTCGACAGTTTTGTGGGAAGGGTTGATTTACATTGTTCCTGGCCATACACAGTTGGACAAAGATGCTACCAGGTCTGGAGACCTCCATCACAAGTTTGGCCCCTCACTTCAATGCAAAGAGCAGCAATGATGATTTTGCAGTGATGATGATTTTGCAGCGATGATCTTGCAGCAAGGCAAAGTCACCAGCATAGACTCTGAGACCAGCTGTCTCATCTGGACATGGCAGGCCATGGTGAAATGTCACATAGGACATTTTGTAGTAGATTGAGAGGGATTTTCCTCCTTGGGCACCTCCTGAAATGATGCTGCCCCAGGCAGATCGGGTACTTTTGTGCCAGCTTTGAAGGTAGGTGAGAGCCCCACAGAAGAAGGGAAATCATAGCCAAGGGCATTGATTTTGACAACAAACAGCACTAGGCTGGTGGGGGGAAAAGGATCGAACCCCTCTGGAGCCATCAGATCACTTCTAACACCCTTGAGGATGAGCAATCCCCAGAGAAAGAGTAGGGAGCTCTCCCAGTCCCCATGACTCCCACTGGTCTGTGGGTGGGTAGAAATGTCACCCTGTTTGATGCCACCTCCAGGAGCTCCTGAGTCACCAGCAGAGCCCAGCAAGGCTGCAGCCACCACACCTGAGGTGCTGCAGGACCATCCCCGTGGGTCACATCTTAGCCTGGCTCAAGAGCCCCACAGGGTTTGGTGTGTCTGCCGAGGCTGCTGGAAAATGAAATGTCAGTCTTGCTGGCAGCCTTCTAATTTCAACATCTTTTCTTTCTTCTTGAAAGAAGGCAAAGGAGGAACTAAGGCTAGGGGGAGTCAAAACAGAGGCAGGAGGAGATCAAACTGATGAGTTCTGACACTTCATATTTTCTCAGGCTTCTCAGAAATGCTTGCTTGGGAATGGGGCATTTTGAAAATTTCCACTTAGATGAAAAATGCCTTATCTAGTAATAGCAGTTAACCTTCTCTTCTGGGATGCCTAAAAAAGTTCCATCTTCCTTCCATGCAGCTGACAGACGACCCCGTTCCAGCCCCACAGCTCTATGCTGGGGGCACTGTCTCCAGTCTCAGGTGCCGTGCCGGGCACACACAGGCTCACCCTTCCACAGCCCAGGCAGCAGCCAGGACCCCTGCAGGTGGTCCTGCTCCCCCAGTGATGCCAGGGGATTCACTTCTGCTTCCAGCTTGCCAACCAGCTGAGTGTTTTGGCCAATCTGCAGAGAACAGGGGTCTTTAGTTACAGATGATTGACATTTCCATCCATCATATTCACCACAGCCCTCTCCACCTCTATCATCTCCATGCCCACCTCCATTCCTTCCTGCCAGGAACACAGCCACGTCCCTGGCTTTCTTTCAGTGCCACCCCTTGGGAACAGGATTGCAACCCGGCTCTTCTCTCTCATCAGTTCAATCACTGCCACCACAGTCTTCTGGCTGCCCATCCTCAGCTTGCCTGTGCTCCCCCCTCTCAGTTCTGTCTGATGGGGTTTGAAGAAAGCTCTGGCTACTGATGGGCAGCACAACCCTCTCTTCTTGCCATGAACCACCACATCAGCTGGTCACACAGATGGATACGGGGACTGACCAGGCTTAGGAAGGGTCTGATCTGTGTGTAAGAGTGCGGCAAGGTCCCTGCTGATGGGAAGAACAAAGGACTTTCTGCAATTACCCAACATATTTTGGAAGCCAGGATTTCAAAGCAACAATTGAGCCCTAATTGATTAAATGCTCACCGCATTCCCAGGACTGAGCCACCACCCCTCAGATAAATGGGAATAAGTCACAGGCAATTAGTGATTTGCCTGAGGTACTTCTGTATGTTGGCAATGTCTGGACTCAGACTCCTCTGGCCTTGTTAGTCATTAGACCACACACCCTCTGTCCTCTCCGGGTGGCATCCCAACAGCCCTGCCAGGGTAAAAGAGCAAAATAACCTAACTTCACATTTATCTAGGAAAAAGTTCCCCACAGTCCTTTCTGGCTCTTTGTTTTGATTCTGAGGTTTTGTTTTTCTGAAAAGTTAAAACAAATCTCAAACTGCAACTGTGGAGCTTTTTTTTCAATGCAGTGTTTGTTGCTAGATGATCATTTGAAGGAAATATTAAAAAGTAGTGCAGTGCATTCATTGCCAGAACTGAGCTGGCCGAACAAGGCTGATCAATGATTTTAAATGCAGTGTGACACTTTCTGCATTGCAGAAAGCAGTTGTGGTCTCTCTCAGCTTGTAACCACTATTTCCCTTCCTCCTAGTCAGGAACAGTTTCTTACAGCCGTTCCCTCTTCACTTTGCTATGCAATACGGAGCCTGGCTTTCATTCTGCTTACTCTGTGCTGCTCCTGAAGGGGATCAGGGGACATTTCTCACCCTCTGCTCCCCACTGGTATCTGACCATCTCTTTTGGCCAGATCCGCAGTGCTAAGGGCAAATGGCAAATGGTCTCGGTGTCCAACAAGTACTGAATCACACTTTAGTCGTCCCCACGCCCAGGCCATAATTTGGGAATCAATTTAAAAACATTCATTCTTTCACATTTTCTATCCCTTTAAAACCACTTTAAAGCAAATGCCGCTTTCTTGAAGAATGTGGTATTTTTTTAAAAGCTTTTAAGATTGTTTTTACCTTTCTCTTTCTCTCTTTGATGTTCGGTACTATCAAAAGTGAGTGGAGTGACATTAATGGAAGATAAACAGAGTCTTGACCTTCTCCAGAAGATCCAGCACTTAGAGTCTCCATCTTGCCACACATTACTGTGGTTTGAAAATCCTTCCCAAGTGATGCTTGGGATAATCCCATCTGGAGGGCTCTTTCCAAGAAAGCCCAGAAAAAGCACTCTCTTTGCAGGAAAATGGATATTTCTGGGTAAATGCAGACCTTTCCCCCAGACTAGCTATTTTAAAGCTATGCAGTAACTACCCAGAGAATTTCTTCAGCTGCACACAAACTGTCGATTTTCAAACCCCTGAACTTTGCTTTTACTTGGTATCGATTTGTTTGAGAGTGTCTTGACCTGCTATTCCAGTAGTGTGGGATGGAAGTGTCCAGTTGCTAGCATCTGTCTCTGGGCTAAAAAATCATGCTGCACTCTGTGCTCTGACTGACATTACCCCATCCTGGTGAGCTCAATGAAAAAGCAAAGTGCCTCCATGAATGAAAACCCATGGAGCAATTGTGATCATCTAGCACTGAAGCCCAACTTCAAGTGCTTCTCATGGATGAAAGGATTTAATAAGTTCATAGTGGGGTAAACATATGCGGTCCAACACAAAAAAACCCCCAAGACTGTGCCTGTAATTCTTTCTATTTAACAAATTAAGAAAGTCAGCTAACATCACCTTCAAAATAGTTCCCTTCTGAGTTGACACACAACTGCACACAATGCTGCCAAAGTTCAAAGCAATTCTGCAGATCATTTTCTGAAGGGATGTTGAGGATCTCCATAGTTTTTGCTTTCACATCTTCTACTGACAAAAAGTGAGTTTGTTGAGCACTGACTTGATCTTTGGGATCTCTTCACTGTAAGACTAACTCAATAACTGGAAAGTTTCTACTGTGGATTTCTTCAGTTTCACAAGAAACCTGGTGTTAACTCACTTTTCACTCTTGCACACTGATGTTTTACTGACTGAGGGTAAGAAAAGTCACTATTTGAACATGAAGCTGCTTGTAGTGAGTGAAGCAATCAAGTTGAGCCTTGTTTCACTGTGACAGGTTAGAACATGTTCTATAAGCATCTCTTTGTCTCTCCTCTCCCACTCTTGGTTCCTGAGGTAGGGTTAGGGGTTTTCTTGGTTTTTAAGTTTTTTTTGTGTGTTTGACCTTGTACACCAGGTTAGCACTTTGTTTTGGGGTGCCGCAGATCTTTTGGATAGAGAAAGCTGTGTGATTCACCTGAGGATGTAGCCTTTAAATTGTAATTAGCTGTATCTCCACCCTAATCAAAATTGCCTTATAACAAAACGGTGTCCTAAAAGCTGATAAAGCAGCATCCCTGACTACTGCACACATTTTTTTAGTATCTCAGTGCTAGGATTTTATTTCTTGCAGTCAGTGGAAAAAACCTCCAGTGACTCATAAGGGCTAGGAATCCTTAGGAAAATTGTGTTGGAAAACCAACGCTTCCCCTCTGATATCACTGTTTGCTGACAGTGGGACTGAGAGCAGTAGGGCAGACAAGGTTGCAGGACTTCTACCCTCGCAGGGTCAGGTTGCATTGTGCAGTAAGGAAGGCACTCACAGCCCTGTCTGCCCTGCCAGTGCTGCCCAGGACAGATGCACTGACAGTGTCAGAGAACAAACCTGGACAAGAGATCGAAGAATGGCTGTGTGTGACAGTTCTTTTTCAAACCCATTAACATGTGGCTTCCCTGGGTCATGTGGCACAATTTACTGCTCCTCACTAGCTTCATTTACAGAGGGGTTAGCAGATGGGATCACAGCTGTGACCCAATGCAGATGTGGTCCCTGGGGTGATGCATTTGGAGCTCCATCTGCTGATGCTTTCATGGTGGGTCTTCAAGACCTTCACAGAAAGGGTCACTGGGCACTGGAACAGGCTACCCAGGGAGGTGGTTGAGTCACCTTCCCTGGAGGTGTTTAAGGCACGGGTGGACAAGGTGCTGAGGGACATGGTTTAGTGCTGAATAAGAATGGTTGGACTTGATGATCTGGTGGGTCTCTTCCAACCTGGTGATTCTATGGTTCTATATTTTTCTGCATCTCTTTTGCATTGCTGCAGCTTCTCTACACCCAGCAGTTTCTGCAGTGACTGCTCCTTTTGTGAGGATGGGATAGGATGAAGTAAGATAGAATGGGATGGGTACAGGGGTTGAGCACCCAAAGGAAAGTGAACTAAGGTGTGAGCAGCATTGCCAGCAGCTACTCAGCAAGGCTGAGTCCTGCATCTAGGCAGCAGCTCCCTGGTAACACCAGGGAAACCTGCCTGTTTCTGGGATGCATGGAGCTGATCTCATAATCTGAGGGGACTCCTGTTTCTGGGATGCGTGAAAATGATCTCAAAATGCAGAGGGAACTTCTCCTGGGAGGTGAGATCAGGAATGACCTGAGCATGGAGAAGGTTCCAGCATGACAGATGGGGATGAAGCTGTCATGAAGGGGAGATGCATGCATGCTCTTCATCGCTGTACTGTGGTGCACCTCACTTAGTGTGTGCTTGCCACAGGCTGTGTGACCCTCAGGCTCAGCCCTTCAGTTGCAAGCACGTCTAGCTCTTTCAGAGATGAAGGAAATCTCCCTCAAATCCTAGTGGCCTCTCTGGCTGCAGCTTTATCTCCTCCTTCCTGTTTACTGTGGAGGCCCCTGAAAAGGGCTGTTCCCACTGCCAGCATCCAGAGCCTCTTGGGAATGTCAGAATGTCTCCCACTGCCCTGGGAGCCCTCTCCTCCTGCACTCACCCTATGACAAGCATGGCAGGTCCCCCCAACACCCAGCAGTGCCAGTGCCCTCCCTACCTTCGAGGCTGCCCTTTTCTTCCACTGAAAATCTCGATCTCTTCCCTTCCATGTTTGGTCAAGCTCTTCATGTTGACATTAAAACCTCTGGTCTGAACAGTCTCTGCTCAAATCTTGATCAAATTTCCTCCTACTCTTCCCTTCCCTGCGGGACAACCACAGGATCAAGTCTTCTTCCGCTTTCCTCAACTCGGGCTCCTGCTCCCACCTCCCACTTCCCATCTCTCCAGGCTGCTCCCTGTGACTCCAAGGGGTCTTGCCTTCACCCACCAAACAATGTGTGCATCTTCCTCATACTGTGCCGGAGCTGGTTTCCTTTGCCTTGTGTTTCACCTATGCCCTCTGCTCAATATTGTTTGTTCCTCTTTTGGGCCTTAGGACAAAAATATCTCCCCACCCAGGCAGCCTGCGCTGCCGGTCAGATTTCCTCGTGAGTTGTGTGAGCAATGCTGTTCATGTGCTGAGCAAATAGAGTGACCCAAAGGGAAACAGCAGGCAGTTCCTGTGCAACTGCTTATGTTCAGTTCTCATATTATTGATTTCCTTCTATTCCTTTATATAGGTGTATATATACAAATATATATAAAATTTTACCAGTTCAAGGCTCAATTTTTATTTTGAAGTACACAGGCATCCGCCCCCTCCCTGCCCTTCCCCCCTTTATTGAGTGCAGGAGGTTGTTACAGTGCCACAAATCATTCAAGAAAAATACCCACTAGATAGAGTAGGAGGCAGTGAAAGCTTCAAGGGTCACAATCATAAATCCTGCTCACCTTCCTCTCTCTTGTTTGCTTTCTTGTTAAGGTGTGTCAGGTATCACTGTGCCCCTGCTCTCTTCCTGCTGAGGGTACTACCGTTTGGTTTGTCCTTCTAATAGCAAAATAGAGCAATAGGCTTTGCGCAGGATGGAGCTCCTCGTCTGATGCTCAGTAAACATCCCCAGGTGCCTGCACCCCTCCTGCTGCGGATGCTCCTTGCAGGAATGGCAGGACACAGTGCAGGATGCATCAGGGTGCTGATGCCTCCACGCTGAGGCTGAAGGCTCTTGCAGGGGATGTGGATGATACAGAATCAACTGCTTCACCCCTCAAGGGAACCTCGTGTCTCCAGCCTCCTCCGCAGCATCCTGACCATGTCTCTGTGCTCTTGGGGGATCTGTGGGGGTTGTTTTCTCTAAATCCCTTGTTCTGGAGTAGTTCCACTTTCCACAGGCTCTTTAAATAGCTAGGAGCCAAAGAGAAGACGGCCTGGGAGTTAAGAGACTTCCTTATGTGGTGAGACATCCCGCTACCACCACTTGGTCTGAAAGAGGCAGATGAGTTTCACACAGCTCAGCTCCATGCCCTGACCACAAAATGCTGCTGCTGGGTTCCAACAACTTTATGATTCCTCCTGAAATGTCAGGTGCTGAACACAAACTGCATTTTCCATGGCTGATTTGAACTGTGTTTCTTGCAAATAAGCTATCAGCCAGAAGAGAAATCCTGCCTTAATAAAGTTGTCACTTAGGGATAAGCAATAACAGATATAGTCTTGCAGGTCCATGATGCAGAGTAGCTCCCCACAGTCACTGAGGTGAGCAGGAGGGGTTTTTTTGCATCTTCTCATCTAACAGTTATAAAGCAGAGGAGAATTTAGCTCAGTCTCCTACCTTCTCCTTAATTGCCAGTGACTTGGCCACCACTGGCCATATAGTCATAAAACCACTGACTTGTGCAGATCAGGAAGGACCTCGGATGACAGTTGGTCCCTGCCCCTGCTCAAAAAAAATGGTCAGCTTAGATCAAACAATTCAGGGACTCATCCATAGAGATTACATAGAATCTCTGGTCAGCCTGGTCCAGTGCTGGGAAAGAAATTTTCCTAGTACCTATCAGAACTTCTCTCTTGCAACCTGTTTCTGTTGCCTCTTGTCCTGTCCCTGTGCATCTCTACCACACCACAACCTCTCTAATGTCCAGAGAACTCCAGTCTCTTGGCTTGCGCTTTTGTAGTTCTGGCTGCTGAAAATGCTAGTTTTTAATGTGGTATTTACAAAAAGCTAACAGTATGCTCAACTCTTTGCCTGTGAGACACAACTCCTGGCAAAGGAAGTTTCTGATCCAAGAGACAGATTAAATGCATGAGGTTTGGTGCCCAGCCCATCTGTCTGTCAAGTCCAACACATTAACAAACTCTCACAGTTTAGAGAGCTGGCCATTTCATGTGCCTACCCTCCAAATAGAGCTTTGCAGTTCTCCAGGAGAATTGAACTAGCCCTACTGCATTTAATTGCTTATCAATGTTTTGATGCTATTAAAACTGGAATATTTTAGGTGTTTCCATCTGCAGCTGGGTTACTGGATTCCTGAGGAGCTATTGAAAACATTGCAGTGCTGGTCATGCAGTGGCCAAAGGACTGAGCCTTACAGTGTGGTGCCAGAAAGAAAGAAATTGGGCTCTTGCCTCAGAGGAAATGGGAGCAGAAGGATCAAAGTCTGTGACTAATGATGCAAGCCATGTATCCAAAGGGTACTTCTACCCCTGCGAATACAGGCAATTCAGTAAGTATGGCCTAGGGTTCAGAGTACGCACATCTTTGTAGAAAAAAGGGAAAATACAGGATGATAGAATCAAAATTACAGTCATACTGGGATCAGTTTGCTCAGAGCTGCGCAACATCTTTGGAGCTTGGACCCAAGCTAACAGCAAGATTGTCCTGGAATTGCCTCTTCTCTGACTCATGGTGCTTCTGCAGGATGCCTTGACTATAATGTTACTTCTTCCTGAGAGCAGTTACTAGGGAAGCTTCATTTTCACTGCTTAACACAATGTAGACATTAAAAATGCCTTGTGTGCAGAGGGAGAAGCCACTATTGTTTGTCCCAGGCCTGCTGAATTGGTGTGCATGCTCTTTTGGGCTGTGCATCAGATCCCATGGGCCAGACCCTGAAAACTGGGTAGCTGCTCATGGACTTCAGCTGGCAAAAGTGCATAAGCCCCTGTGGCACTCATATCCTCCTAGTCAAAAAACCAAACAACTCAAAAAAAACCCCAGCCGCGGACTCACCCTTTGTAGCGTTTGCTTTCTCATTTTTCTGCTGTGCAAGATTAGACCCCTTCTGAGCAGATTTGTGTTGGAGAGAGCTAGCTGGAGCAGTCTAAAGCAGGGTCAAAGACTGAGCTTGCAGTAAAGCAGCATGGACAAGTAGGTGTACGTGTCCTTTGTTTTTTAATGCAGGTTACCTATAAGTGACTATCTGTGGCTCATTTACTGCACTGGGCTCCTCCACACAACTTAGGTGCGTGTTCATTCTGCAAACACTGTCAGGGGAGTCGTCTTCATGAATCAGTCTCCTTCATGACTTATTTCATCGTGATGAGGAGGCGAAAAGGATGGTTCTACCCATGGACATCTGTGTTGATTTCTTGAGTAGGCAGGGCCTTTGATGTTGGAGGTGATGGTGGGAGCTGGGGGGCTGTCTTTTTTTTTTTTAACCTGTGTTGGTTCAGGCTCTCTAGCTGTGAAAACAGAAGTTAGCCTCTTTGCAGCTTCATATGCCACGGCTATTTGTTGACCTGCAAACACATCTTTGTGCTGATCCAGCTGTTTGATATAAAAGTTCTTTCCCCAGGAGCTGGGAGAAAAGGAAGGTGAATGATGGATCACAGAAGCTAGAAGAAGAAAAGTGTCCATGCTGCAAAGGCTTTCTTTCTTTTTTTTTTTTTTCTTCTTGTGCATAGAGTAATTAAAGTAAAAACTTAATTCTGGTCACTGAGCAGAAAATCTAACCTAGTGGGTGGGCAGTCAGCCCTGCCAGACTCACCACATCGGCTCTATGCGGGTACCCAGAGCTACCGGCTACCGGAACTTGTCCAAATCCTTTGTACGCACTCAGCCAAATTTCGCAGACGCTTCATATTTTTTGCAGGGTGAATAATGAGGATGCACTGATCTACTGACTGTGTGGGGTTGCTTACATAGTAAGGCACTGCAGCTTTGGAGACTGAAGACCACACCACCACAGTCTGTTTTCTGGTGGCAGTGTGTAACTCCTTCCAACACCTCTGAACACCAGGTGATGCTGTAGCTAAGAGTCGTCCTGCCTGAAAGCAGCCTGGCTGCTGTGCCTGCCCAGTTAGCATGCGACTGTGGAGCAGGAGGGGGATTTCTTAGGCTTGTGATTACAGATTCAAGAAATAACGACATCAGAAGCATCTCACACGAGCTTGTTAGGAAAAGAAGCAGCACTGATATTATTGCCTATAAAAAAGAGCTCTCAGTTACCCCGGAAGAACAAGAAAGATGAGGTAATTATGGTTTTGGCATAGTTAGCACTGTCTGAGAGCATTTTCAGTTAAGCTAAGACAAACAGCGTGCTGTTTCTTTCCAAGGCAGTTGAGACAACTGTACACATTACTGGAATCCCTTCTCTCTTTCCAAAATACAGCTGTTAAACAGCATGCGTCAACACCAACCAGTTGCCGAGGGCTGTCTGCAAGAACCTGCAGAGTGGCTTTTAGGTGGACAGGATGCAGTTGTCTTAAACTATTTTGGACCTGGAGCACACCAGTTTTCCTGATTCCAGGATGAATGGAAGGCTTGATAGCTGTGAGGGCTTTCAAGGACAACCAACTGCATTGGCAAGAGAGATGCTGGGAGATGAAACTGAGCCATTTGGGAACCTCGGGAGCAATCCTTCCCCTCAGTCTGCCCCTGGGGCCAGAAAGGATGGAGGATAGGGATGCATGGTTAGCCTGACTTGCTCCTGCCTGGACATCCAGAGTCAGCTTTAAAAGGTGGGAAAGAGAGTATCAGGTCTTTCCTGGCTGAGGTCTGCTCCCCGTATGTCAGGAGACCCAGCAGAGGATGACAAGGGACCAGGACTCTTCTTGTGAGAAGGAGCTTGCAAGGTATGTGGAACTTCCTGTGCTTTGCCTTGGCAGGAGCTAAATGGACACTGCAGAGGCAACACGCTGCAAGGGAAGGATCAAGGCTGCCAGGAAAGGGCTCACCTGGAGTAAGTCCCTGCTGCTGGGCAGAGTGTGGTTGCTGGCAAATGCCAGAAGGCAATCTCACTGTCCTGTGCCTGCAGAACTGCTGTGTGGAGCAAACTTGAGCACCTGATGAGCCTTTCCACTCATTTCCCCAATGAAAGGACATGCCAACAGTGCTCAGTTGTACTTTACAGGTGTCCACACTTCTCCCTGTATCATACAGACACACTGCTCCTGCTAAAAGGGTCAGGTCACGCTTTACAGATGGGGAAATGAAGGTCAAGAGAGAATGACGATGAAGGGGAAGAGCTTGCAACAAAGGCCAGTTTGTAATTGAGGCAGAGGGAAACATGCAAGCTTCCATATCACACAGAAACATTCATAGAAATAGGGGAAATGTTGCGATATTTGCTTTTTTCCATCTTTTGTTGTTGTTGTTGTTTATTCTAGTTTAACTATTGCTATTCTTCCTCCAAGGGCTTCAGCCATCCTCATGTACAGTTGAGTGGGAAAATCAAGAGGAATACCTGAGTCTGTGTCCAGCAGGGGTCACTGATGATTTTACTTCTTTTAAAGCTTTTCCCCCCCTTCTTTCTTCCTTTTTTTGAGGAAAGAAAGCACCCATATTGCACTGTTGGAGCAAACAAGGAATATGAGATGTCCTCTTGCTAAGGCAAAGATGCCTTGAGCCTCACTGCCAGCAGTGGGCAGGCACTAGTGTGACAGATGCAGGAGCTGATCGGGTTCAGCATCACTTAAACTAGTACTACATCAGTGCAGTGGTTACAGCAAAGCCCGTGGCCAGTGGACCAGCTATGACTGTGACGGTCCTATCCAAACAAGACATCCTGGTGCAAATGGCTTGCTCTGCATTGCTTGTGGGAGCGCTTGATGTCCTTGCTCTCCTGCCAGCTCAGCTCCCAGATGGGGCAAGATCAAACAGACCTCTCCGAGAAACAAATCTATGATCTCCTCCCCTCTTTCCTGCGGACTGTAGGTTGCAGAAACACAGGAAATATCTCATTGTGTTTACTTTAAAGTTGTGACTGATGGAGAATATGTGGCTCCCCTCTGCCTGTGGGGTAGGGGTGATGCACAGGTGTAGTTTCCTACTTGGGCAGGCGAACAAGGTGAGGCTGGGAGAGATACGGGCTTGGAGAAGACACCTAACCATTAGCATGTAGAACACCAGGAGCTGCTGGAAGAATAGAAAGCAGAGAAGCAAAGCATCCTTGTGTGCCTGCACCTGTCCCTCCTCTGTCTTTCCAACCCCGAGGGGTGATGCCTGGTACCCACAGCTTCAGGAGTGGAGCACAATTTCTCTCCCCAGGAGGGCTCAGCTGCTCCCTGCTGCAGTGTATTCTTCATTGCAATATTTGGCATAAGTTTCCAGCTTTCTTGTGCTACTCCAGTAATAAAAAGTTGCCACAATTACTCCAGCAGGGTCTCAGTCTTTTTTGCCTTAGATTTATTAAGATGATTGGTTTATGACTTGCTGTATTTTTACTATGTCCACTAATGGCTTTTATGTAAAATGATTCACTGATGAGACTGTAAAGGTCAGCAGCCCGAGTGGTATTTCTGCAAAATTTCCCTGTCCTTCCCAGTGACATTTTCCAGGGCAGCGCAGAACTGCTGGTCCTTCCATGTCAGCACATGGTGATACATTGGCACATTTGGCAAGTACATCTCCTCTGAGTGTTGATTCCAAATGGAAATATGAATGGAAATGTGAATGGAAATGTGGAAAACCTCTGTAGAAGGGATGTCTGCACCTATCTCCTCGTGGCTAGCCTTCTCTCCTGGGCTGCAGAAGTCTGCTAGGGGCAGGTAACACTGGGCTTGGGGAGCGTTGCCTCCATGTGCAGCAGCAAGATGACTGAGAGAGGATTCCTCCTCCAAACACAGGAGTGTGCCTGTACATAACTGTTATTCACACGTGCTGGGCTTGAAAGCAAAGCCCTAGGTGAGGACTGCTATTGCTGATTCAGTACCTTCCAGCTAGAGTATCCCATCCTACAGAGACTGTCGAGTTCTTGTGAATCCTTGAATCATTTGTCAGGAAAAGGTGCACCTTCATCACTGCAAATAGCGTGTCTCCTCAGCAGCCATCTCTTTGATGACAGTTAGCAAATTTTTGCAGGTTTCTTTCTGCTCAGGAGCCTGTGACACCACCTGACCTGTAGTGCCCGCCCAGTATTGCTGTTTCCTATCACTACATGTCCAGAATCCAGGCTCCAGTGATAAGGTCTTTCAATTCACTTTCAGGTGTTCCCAGGTTTTCCTCAAAATGCAGTGAGCAGGAAGCGACCCCAAACCCTAGGCCCTTCAGGGGTGCTGAGCTACATATTCCCAACTCTGCTGTCTTCTAATGCCAGACAAACAGTTAATCATTAACAATATGTTTGAGAGAAACTGTCTCTCTATCTATTTATGAAGCTGGATGCAAAGTCTGGGGAGTTTGTTATCACTGGTAGTTCTTCAGTGAATGGCTTCAGTAACCACCATTGGATTGCCTGATGAACTGTACTGTTGTTCATGCCTTTAATACTCATTGTTCATTCTGTGGGTTTAGTCTTGGCAATGTTTTCTTACCTCTGATTCTCCAACCAATATTTCCTTTTCATGAAGGTTGTTCCATGTGTACATTCTCAATGCTCATGGGGCTGCTGTGTTATTTAAGTCTCTTTCCTGTTTATGAAAAACAGCAAAAAAAGAGAAGATTCTGAAAACAGAGTAGCCTGCTGTAGGCTCCATAATACCTTTCTGTCTTGTGGAGATGTGGTAATAGATGTTCTAACCACAGCCCCATCCTATTTGTGGTGATGAGTGTTGCTCCATCCCATACTTTGTCCATACTACGCTGCAAGCTTGTGTTTAAGAGTCTCAGTGTGTGTTCTGTAAGGCACCTTATTCTGCTTCTGCAAAAGCATTATAAGTTGCTTCTAGTGCTAACAGAGAGGATGCATCTCCCTTTATGGCTCATCACTTTGATTTCAAAGGTGAGAAATTTACTTTTTGACTGAGGAAAACATTCACCAATATTGCTAGTAGGTTAAAGCCTTAAATCCCAGGTTGGACTAGATTTGGTATTGCAAACCACCAGAATAATTTCATGCTGTCAAACAGCCATACACATGTATGTCTGCACACAGACCTGCCAGAAGTACTTTTGCACTAGAACACAGAGCAAATTAATGCCCATTTTGTTCTCCTTCTTCTGGGTCTTCCTTTTTCCTTTATGAATGACAGAATTTAGAGGCTTTCATTTCAAAAAGCCCTGCTGACCATGCTGGTTGAAAGAATACGTGTTACAGGACTCAGCTCCTATGCAGGCACCTAGGTGATCGGAGGTTTCAGATGAGTTCAGTTCCTAATGTTCTCACCCTCCCTTGCAGTGAGAATTGCTGTTACTAGGTCTCTTCCTAATCTGTCCCTATACATTTTATGCATCTAGCAGTGTTATTCTTTAAAATAAATACCTATAGAATAAGATCTTGTTACACTCGCATAACAGCTTCTAAAAAAGCGTCTCTCTAAACCAAGACACCAGTCGATCTTAACCATCAGGATTAGTAGCTGTAGACCTAATTGTAACAGTTTTCTCCTGGTATGTACTACAGGCCTGGGGAACCATCTGCCAAACAGAAAAGCATAAATTGAGCAAGGAAAGAAAAGCTGTCACTGATCTTCTGAGTGATGATGGCTATCAACAAAAAGAAAACAATTTGAGCCAATCCCAGACCTGATCTAGAACACGCAATGTGAAGACTTTGTGAAGATAACACAACCTGCCGAGTAACAGGACAAAGCTGTGTGCTCTCTGGTTATATCATCTGTGCAACAAGGTTACTAGTTCTAGCTGAAATATGAACATCTGGTTTCCTATCTGAGGAGTCACAATCAATCTTCTCTACTAGCACAAACTGCTTACTGTACCTCAAACTTAAAGCTCTTTTGAAACAATCACTGGAGGACCATCTGGTTTTGACTCATCTTGTCAGTACCTGTCTTGTGTAAGATATTTTCAGGATGTTAACAAAAAACTACATCCAAAAAGTTCTTCCATATTTCTTGTCATCCGTGATTGCACATATTTAGATGCCATACGCCCTGTCTTCCTTGGAAACTCAGAGCTGGCTTGTGCCAAGAATCGCACACAAGAAATTTGCTTTGTGTGTGTTATTGTTCACAGGCTCTTGCTCAGCCCTGCAACTGAAGTGTAACATGCACATACATATATGAAAATAGATTGTCTTGATGTCACGAACTGTAAGCCAACCCACCTCCCCCACTCCTCCTTCGTTGGAGTCATTTCATCAGCTGGGGCTTACGAAGCAAGAATTTTGCTAACCCTTTGTTGTCTGAAGCATTATTAATTGCCTTCCCCTTCGTCACAGCCTACGTGCAGAGCCAATATGTAAGATTGCATGATGCATGATTCAATGCCATGTAAAAATTCTGCTTAGCTTCTCAGTTCAGCACCAGTAGTAACCTTTGTCTGGTTTATGACTGGAGAAAGCCAGCTCCTGAGTGTGTAAAGCGCTTTTGACCTTACTTTCAAACACCCACATGCACACTCAAAAAGCCGGAGAACTCATTACATTCACGGTCCAGAAACTGGCATTTTGCTTTCTGGCCCTGCTTTGTCTGACTTTAGATGAATGCAATTGAAAATGTCAGAGATGCAGCTCCTATGTAATGTAAGAGGAGGATTACAGTTTTCCTGACATTGGAGGGGTGTTACAACAATGCAGCTGACGTAGGAAGGGACAGATTACCGTGCATCTGACATAGCAGCAATTATAGGGAATGTATTTACAGGAATGGATGGAAAACAAATTTAATATGATGTTCCAGAGGAGGACAATAAAGGTGTATTGCAACAGTCCTTCCTCCCTCTGCAAACCCATATTTCTCACTTGTCCATTGGCACAAACAATCTGCTGTATGGCAGGAAATATCGGACGCAAATATCACATTAATCTCTAAGGAAGGATACCTGTTTTCGTAACTTGCTCATTCACTTAAGGTCTCTCAGTAGTGGCTCAGACAATAGGTGGATATATCAGTTTTTCCCCGTGGAATAACTGTACCACCGGCACTGTGCTGCAAATGTGACTTTTATTTTGTTTGTTTTCTTGCAAAGTGAGCAAAGTAGAGAAGGGGGAGGGGGATGAGAGAAGCTCCTAATTTTTCAGTATGCAGTGGACAAATGCTGTTAATGCTCTTTTCACAGGAGCCAGTGCATACCCCCTTGCAGAGGTACAGACAGGCACAAGCAGATGAAGCAATTACCTGGGACACCAGGAAAGTGATGGCCTTTCCACTTCAAACTGCAGGGAGTTCACTGTGGATCTCAGACATTAAGGCATTACTGTAGAGGAAAGGGGGCAGGGGGGCTTATTCATTTTGTCCCTGGGGAAGGATGTGTAGCTTTCTGCATGAATCATTCACAAGTGAGGGGAGGGAAGTGGAGGCTGGAGTGAGGGGACATAAAAAATGCCACATTTGGGTCAGTGTTTCCAGCACAGCCATCAACAAAGAACATATGTATACAATGAATTCTATTGTTTCAGGCTCATTCCTGTTGGGCACGTGTCCATATTGCCCACAGCTGTACCGCCGGGGCACCTCTGCATCCGATGGCACTCCTGTAAAAAGCAATAGGATGCTAGTGAAGGCCAGGCTAAAAGGAATGAGGATAAATGACATTCCTGTCCTCACAGGTTGTCCCTCCAGCTCCGTACCAGGGCAGATATTCAGAACCTGGTGAGGGCATCCGCACTGGCTGGAGAATAATTGGCAGGTCTTGCCCAGGGGGGAACACCTTGTGGCTACCCCAGCAGCCATAACGTCAAGGGCAATAGCCTTCAGTCTTCTGGTCTGGCCAAAGGAGGATTCCCAAACTTATTGAATGGGGGCTAGTTTCCAACCACGTCCATAAGGCTGACAGAATTGCCCTCACCTATTTGTAGAGATTTCAAAGAGGAAAGATCCTGGGCAAAGCATGGGGAAAAAAGGGGTTCGGCCTTGAGTTTTGGCTCTTGCACAAAGCTCAAATGTTGAGCTCCCACTGAGAGCCTTGCCTTGGGCTAGTGGTGTCCTGGGGCTGAGAAGTCATTGGATATTGATGAAAAGATGACCAAGCATCCTGACTGCTACATGACAGCCTGTGGCCCATGCAGGACAGTCTCTGCAGCTTGTCCCTGCCCCAGCATGGCTTGTTCACACAAGCGGCCTTCCTGCAGCACTCCCCTGTCAAATGGATCGTGGACATGCCTTCCTCCCACTGCTGCTCTCACATCTGAAGTCTGCTTGCCATTTAGTTTTCGCTTTGGAGCTGGCAGCTTCTGACTGATCTTACACTGCTAAACTTCCCCATCAGGTGTGGCCGAAAAAAGCCCAAGCACCAAAACAATACATGAGCTACTGCAGTGTGCAGGGTGTTTCAGGGAGCAGTGGGAAGTCATACACACTGTAAACAGAAACTACTGGCAAAGAGTCACGAAACCTTGGGAGTACCAGTAAGCTAGCAGACTCTGTTTAACCTGCCTCTCTGTCCACGCTCCAGATGGAGTTGGAGTCTAGCATTAAATTACAAGTATTAATCTTAGAGAAAGTCTATCCTGATGTGAAAAATCACATGTAAGAGTTGTTTATTGTATAAACTGCTCTAAACCTAGTATGTACATAGCTTTATTTATACCAGCTCTAAGATTAACATTAATCACTTAATTGCAGTGTGAAAGACAGCCTTGCAGTAAAAGCACTTTGCCTGGGCTCAGGACACAGAAATGTATTTCCCAGCTCTGCCACAGACTTGCCACATCACCATCATTGTTAAGACACTTCATCTTGTAGGGGATTTGCCCTCCTAATAGTAAAATAATTATAGTAAGTAGGGGAAACTACTTCTTTTCCTTATCTGTTGCCCATTTTGTCTATGAAGATCATATACTCTTGGTGGGAAAGTGCCATTTCCAAGTACTGATCTACAAGCATCTGAACTCCGTGTGGCCCTGCCCCAAGAAGGTGCCCACCTGGCTAATACTGATGCTAATATTACAGTATGAGGAGCTTAATGTAGATGTACTCAGCCAGAAGCTCTTGGGGTCATCTTTAGTCAAAGCCTTTCGTAGAAGATGTACTTTGCCTTGCAGGATGCCTTGTAGATGGATGTTTTAAGAGATGCTGAGCCATTGAAGCTTCCATTAAAATCAGCAGAAATGTCAGATGCTCACTCTCTTTGAAAATCAGATCACATACTATAAAACTACTTTCAGCTAGATGTAAACAGGCATGGTTAGAATACAGGTGTGTATTTGCATTTACTATGATCACAACTTTCAGTCATTAAGCATAAACAATTGGAAAAAACCCCGTAATTCAAAAGCCATTATTCAATGTTGGTTGTTCAGCTTTATTTATTCTGGGCAATGGAAATAACCTGGCTTGCTTCTCTTTTTACATAAACTTTTCATGTGTTTGTTGCCAGTTGTCAGTCAGGTTCGCATGCCTCAGCACCGTGGAGCACTATTAGAGTGACAAACATAGATAGGAAATGATTACAATGAAAGAAAGACGCTCTCAAGGGCATAGACCACCTTGTTTGTTCTGTGTTTGTACTTCCCTTAATACAAACAGAAACAGTCAGAGCCTTGGTATTAACGGTAGATTTTGTAGCTCATTATATTTAGAAAAGTAAAGAACCTTAGCATACCTGGTGGCAACCCTTTGAAAAGCTATTTTACAGCCCTCAATAAGAATAAATGCTGAAGAGAAGCTTTATGTGCCTTTATTCTGCAAGACATGCTCAATGTATTATGTCAGTGAAATGTCATCACCTCATTAATTTTTAAATGTCATAAACATTAATGACAAAAGATCATTGTTGTGATGATAATTATGTAATTCTGATGCAATATTATGACCAAAGACATTCAAGTGGTCTGAAATACATTTCTGGATACCATTGTGGTGCCTCAGTAAGGATATGTCAGCTTGAAAGTATTTTTGCCAAAACTGCAGTGGTAGCCCAGACTTTTTCAAATTCAAAGACACTTAGAAGTCACATCAAAAATAGTCACGCATCATTGTTTTCAAGATAATCCATTTGTCTTTAAAATAAACCTACAATTATTTAAGTTTACTATCTCATCTTCTTTAAATGTCACTGTACTTTTGAGAATGTGGCACTTTCCACTTTACTTTTTTCTAGGCCAGAGTCTGACCTGGTGTGACTTCAGCAAAGTTTTGTTTGATTAAATTGTGTAATAGATGGGACACTGAAAATAGCTCAACAAATCTGTTTTTCAAAATAATCACACTGGTCTTTTCTGATGGAAAAAAGAAACTACACCTGTACTGCAAGTAACGCCCCAGTAAACCTACCACAGCAAACCAGGCTCACTTTAGCTGGGGGGGGAGAAATGAGTAGAAAGGAATGCTTTGGCTTCTTGGCTTTGTTTTCATTTCTCCAAGTGAAGAAACATGCTATTGTTGGTAGTTTGCTTTGAAACTGATAGAAAAAGTTAAGCAAAATGACTGAAGATTGAATTGCTGGAAATACCTGCAAGATGAGTTTTGGAAGGCAGCAGTCTTCGTGAATATTCCCATCCGCAGACCATACCACCCTTAGGGAGGGAGCACAGGACTTCTGCAATGGAAAAACTTAGCAGTTGCGTCCTCCCAGTTTCTCCCTTTTCCTAGAGAAATCAAAGAGACGTCCTCGTGCAGACGCTCTGGAAAGTGCTTCTCCATTTTCCTCACTTTTCTGCTCCCGTTAAGTACAAGCCAGATCTGTAATTACACCTCTCTTGACCACGAAATGTTTCTCTGAGGCGATTCCTCGTTCAGGATATGTGAAACACCAGAGGGCAGCAACAGTGTTAAAGCAGGAATTAAAAAAGCACCTACCTTCTCAACAGAAGCACCTCTACAATTATAGAACATGACTGTAAGACAATTGTAATGCCTTGACAGTATCAATTAATAGGGAAAATGGTAGAAAAACGATGTAATCATGACATTACCTAAACTGTGCAGTGGCTACTTCTGAGCAGCACTGCTGGATGCTGTTGTGACCCATACATATGAAAATGGAAGAGAAATATCAAAAGATTTCTGGGAGTAATAGATGCAGCAGCAAGTCTTTATTTAAGTCTCAATAAATCATGCAATGGTGCTATAACTCTTAAAAACTATAGGCTCCCTTCTCCCCAGCAGCTCTATGTACCCTAACCTCTGGACGAGAGATTGCAGGTCTGTGGAAGTACTACCACAGGTAGCAACACTTCCCAGTTCTTTTGGTTTCTTCCATCTAATGCAGGTAACTAAAATCAGGAAGGTGGATTCCCTTCAGTGTAGCCCTCTGGTGAGGTCTTACACTCTCCAGGCAGTCCCATGGTCCAAACGTTCGCCTTTCCTTAGGATGGAACATTGTGAGATGTTAAGGAGAGCACCAAATCCACTCCTCTACTTCCCATATCGGAAGACAGAAATACGGAGTCCTTTACAAAGAAAGAAAAACATTATGCTCCTAGCTGAGGTTCCTGTCTTGAGTGTTCTTTCTAAAAAGACCAGTTCTGTTTGCCATCCTAAAACACTTAATCAATTTCAAATGAAAACGACAACTATAATTAAAGGGAGGAAAATCCCACCACAGCAGAGGAACCATTATTAAGGTAATTTTTTTCTTTATAACTCCTGGGGCACTGTTCACATGCAGTTGCTACTGTATGTGGTGTTTGTGCGTCACCTCCTCTTCATGAGCTCCACAGAGAATATACTGTTAGCTTAATAATAACAATAATAATAAGTCAGCTTTTCATGCAAGTTATTCAAAGCACTGTGTAAGCACTAATTGAATGTTACAGTAGCCTGGGCTGTCTGCGTGCTGTTCCCCCCCTTACGCTGAATGGCATAGCAGTCCCATGACCTGGGTCACACCACTGCCTCCACGTAAGCAGCTCCTGTCCTCCAGCTTCTGACCACCAGCTCTGCAAGCTGCAGCCCTCTCCCAGCACCATTCAAGCCCTGCAGACTGTTAGCCTGCCTGCTCGCAGTAAATAGGCATAGGGACAGCAGATATTTTGTGCAATGGTCAAGATAAACAAAGTTTGGGGTGTTAATTTCAGGTGTTGTTTCTCTGTCTTTCTAGGAGAAAGAACCTGCAGTGTAACTGGCCTCCCAAAGGACCAGCACCCACAGTACAACAGGTAACACAAGTGTCGCGGTTTACCCCCACCACACAGCTCCTCACTCTCTCTGTCCCAGTGGGATGGGGAAGAGAATAAGAAGGGTAAAAGTGAGAGAATTCACAGGTTGAGATAAAAGCAGTTGAATAGGTAAAGCAAAAGCTGTGTGCACGAGCAAAGCAAAGCAAGGAATTCAATCACTGTTTCCCATTGACAAGCAAATATTCAGCCAGCTCTGGGGAAGGAGGTCTCCATCATACATAACAGTTACTCGTGAAGACAAATGCCACCACTATAACATCCCTTCCTTCCTTCTTCTTCCCCCAGCTTTATATGATACTGAAGAAATGAACTCTATCTCAGTCAAAACCAGCACATTATCCACTCCTTATTCCACACCATTTACATCACGGTGAGGTCCCATATTATGTATTCATCCTCGTTAACCACCCACACACCCTCTTCCCATCCTTTGATATAATGCACAGTTATCACTCCATTAGTCTATGGACCTCTTGTAAAATGTCCATAAAATGTCCATTGAGTTCATCTAGTCCATGACTTTGGACTCCATCTCTTACAGCAGTTACTCAGAACAAGGGAAGTGGTGCATTCCCTGGGGTTACTGGGCACCAATGCCAGCTCAGGTTGGGTCACTGCTGCACTTGCACTGCTTCTTGTAAGGCTCATCCTCCATTCGCTCGGGCGGTTTCTGCTATAGTAATTCCCCTAACACGCAAGTAAAATCACAGGTCACAACAATTTAAAAGAATTTCCATTACAATCTCTACCCCTGGTCCCTTTGCACCAGACCATACAGTTTAATATTGCAATGAACTCCTCCCCTTGCCTCTGCTCCATCTTGGATTTATCCACAGACAGCAGCTCCTTAGGGGGTTACCTGCTCCAAGTGGAGCCTGATCTACAATCCACAGCACTTGAGGGACACACCTATAGTGGCACAGACTTATCCAGAGCCACAGTCGCTTTGAGATGCACCAGTTCCAGTGTGACCTTACCCGCAACTGTGGTCCCTTCAGGAGTCAACCTGCTTAAGATGATAAGCAGTACAGCAATACAGCAAGCAGCGTAAGCAAAAAACAGCCTCTAATGAGCACTATGCTATAATATACAGGGAGACAAGCAAGCCCCATGTCAGGCATGAGAGCCTGCCAATTAATAANCAACATGGCCTTACCCATGGCTGCACACTTTGAGGTGCTTCAGCATGACCTCATGCACCATTGCTGATGCTTCAAAGTGCACCTGATGCAACATGGTCTTACCCACAGCCATGGATGCTTCAGGGTGTACCTTCTCCTGTGTGGACTCACACTTGGGCCACAATCCCTCCAGAGGTAGATCTGCTGTGGCACAGACATAACTATGGCCATGGATGCTTTGAGATACGCCAGCTCTGATGTGGACTTATCCATGACCACAGATGCTTCAAGGTGTCTCGCTCCAACGTGGATTCATCCACAGGTCTCGTGTTCACACTGGAGTTCCAGCCTGTCCAGTTCAGCAGCACAAAACAACAGTGATGCCCTGGCCATCTGCCAGCCCAGGTGCATGGCTATTGCTGTTATCAAAATGTTCCCAGGCACAGCAGAGTAAGATGATAAGCAGTACAGCAATACAGCAAGCAGCGTAAGCAAAAAACAGCCTCTAATGAGCACTATGCTATAATATACAGGGAGACAAGCAAGCCCCATGTCAGGCATGAGAGCCTGCCAATTAATAATTAAACAGCAATAACAGCTATAAATTTGATTTAGCACATGCCAATCAAACCTATTGTTATCTTGAAGACTTTGAGTCTCACATTGGGCACCAAAAGCACTGTCATGGTTTACCCTCAGCCAGCAACTAAGCCTCACCGAGCCACTCACTCACCACTCACACCAGTGGGATGGGAGAGAGAAGCAGAAGGGTAAAAGTGAGAAAATATGTGGGTTGAGATAAAAACAGTTTAATAGGTAAAGCAGAAGTCATGTGCAAGCAAAGCAAAGCAAGGATTTCATTCACTGCTTCCCACTGGCAGGCAGGTTACTCAGCTGTCTCCAAGAGAGCAGGGCTTCATCACGTGTAATTATTACTTGAGATCACAAGCACCATAAATTCAAATGCCCTCCAATCCCCTTTTCTCCTTCTTTCCCCAGCTTTATATACTGAGCATGAGGCCGTACGGCATGGAATATTCCTTTTTATCATCTGGGGTCAGCTGCCCTGGCTGTGTCCCCTCCCAGCTTCTTGTGCACCTCCAGACTGCTCGCTGATGGGGCAGTGAGGAGCAGCAAAGGCCTTAACTCTGTGCTGCTCAGCAGTAACTAAAACATCCCCTTGTTATCAACACTGTTTCCAGCACAAATCCAAAACACTGCCCTATACTGGCTACTGTGAAGAAAATTAACCCTGTCTCAGCCAAAACCAGCATTAAAAAGCAATGTAATTCATTAGGTGAGAGAAGCTGAGGAAGTCTTGCTTTTTCTCACTCCAGTAGATCTCAATATGTTGATGAGACACAACTCACGGATCATGTAATTTGATTTATAGAGAGGACCACACTTTTCTCATCCTGTCTTCAGAGTAAATTTACAAAAACTGACAAAAAACTTCCTTTCCTCCCATAGTGGGTCCCTCTTGAACCCTTTGGAGGTTATTCACAGACCCTAAGGAAACCACTATCTATAGGTGAAAACAATGGCACCAATTGCTTCAATGTGAAGAAGAGCTACATTTCTGCCACACAAGGCATTGCCCTACTTCAAGCTGTCTGGCAAATCCAGTTTGCATGGTGCCCCTGGGTGGAAGAGTGGGGTCACTGTCCGGTGTGCCATTAGTCATGATGGTCAGGGTTAAGGGTTCAGACTAAGACAGGTGGTCTGCCAGTCAGGAGCCCAAATGGTGACTGGAAAATTACTCGCTTGGGAAAAAAAAAGCCTAGGCTGACTGTAAAAGAGAAGATAAAGTTAAATAACAGATGTGGCAGGCATTATTCAGGTCTTATTTTCAAGGCTAGAATGGAATTTGAGACCACATGTACAATCATTTTGGTCATTTACTGTGTGAAGGCTGAAGACCTACGTGCTTGAATGCAGTGCACCTGCTGCTTCCTATCTGACCTTGAAAGGAACCTGTTGGGCACTTTTGGGATGCTGAGGTTCAATCCTGAACAGCCTCCTTCAGCCTTGGTGTGCAAAAAAGGCACCTCCCAAGCCTCAGTTCCGGACTGACCAGAGACAATAGCACTGCAGGTGCGTTCAGAATCGTAGAACGTCCTTAGCTGGAAGGGACCCACAAGGATCATCAAGTTCAACTCCTGTCCCTGCACAGAACAACCCCAACATTCACACCATTTGTCGAGGGCATTGTCCAAATGCTTCTGAAGTATTGGAAGGGACTCACAAGGGTCATGGAGTCCAACTCCTGTTCCTGCACAGGACAACTCCAACATTGTGCGTCTGAGGGTGTCATCCAAGTGTTTCTTGAATATTGTCAGGCTGAGTAAGTTGCCAAGGTGCCACATGAGTGCATATATATAATCCTAGAATGGTTTGAGTTGGAAGGGATGCTAAGAATCATCCAGTTCCAACCCCTCTTCCATGGGCAGGGACACCTCCCACCAGACCAGGCTGCCCAAGGCCCCATCCAAGCTGGTCTTGAACACGTCCAGGGATGGGGCAGCCACAGCTTCCCTGAGCAGCCTGTTCCAGAGCCTCATCACCCTCATTGTGAAGAATTTCTTCCTAATGTTCAATCTAAATATTCCCCTCTCCAACTTAAAGCCATTCCCCCGCATCCAGTCACTCCATGCCCCTGTGAACAGTCCCTCCCCAGCTTTCCTGCAGCCCTTCAGGTACTAGAAGGTCGCTCTACGGTCTCCATGGAGCCTCCTCTTCCCCAGGCTGAACAAGCCCAGCTCTCTCAGCCTTGTCCTCCTAGCAGAGGTTCTCCAGCCCTCGGCTCATCTTTGTAGCCCTCCTCTGGGCCCCTGTTCCATATCCTCCTCATGTTGAGGATTCCAGAGGGGATGGGCAGCTCCATCACACCTTGGAAATACCTGGGAACGAGTATTTCCACCTCCCCTGCACGAGGTGGGGAGGCGATGCTGCCAAGGCTGGGCCACCACAGCCCTCCCTGTGCTTTGGCATTAGGAAAAAAACGTCGTTGTCGTTGTCCCCCGCAGGGCTGCAGCCGCACTTTCTCTGCTGCCAGTGGGTCAGTCCCTGTCCTTGGGTGTCCCACACAGGGTTGGGGGGCTGGCACCCCAGCTGGTCGGGCTTTTTTTGGAGGGAGGAGATCGGTGGGGGAGGGTGTTCGCAGGCTCCACGTGTCCGGACCCCGCGGGCAGCGCAGGGTTAACGGCGGCCACCGCTCCACGTGGGGGCCGGCAGGGGGCGACCCCGGCGCGAGACGCCGTGCGTCACGTGACAACAGAGTGCGAGCAAACACACACCGCCCCGCCCCCCCCCCGCGGCGAGGAGGAGGGAGTGTTAGGGAGGGGGGGGCCGGAGAGACCCACGTGCCCCTCCCTCCCGCCCTGACGTCACCGCCCCCCGGTCTCCCTGGCGACGGCTCCATCAGCGCGCGCGTCAGCGCCCGGCGCCCGGCTCCCTGGCAACGGCCCCCCGGTGCCCCTCCAGCTTCTCCCCGCGTCCTCGCGCCCGGGCGCGCGTCCTCCTCTGGCGTCAAAGTGACGTCAATGGGGTCCGGCTCGGCT
>WAAB01006722.1:0-52706 GCA_013389865.1 Piaya cayana | reverse complement strand
CTGCTTTACTGGGTGTACATCAGTAGTTAGTTGCTGTGGCTTTGGGAGCTTCAGGTTCTCCCGGTGTACTCAGCCTGCCCTGTTGGTTGCATGTCGATAACTGCGGTGAGCGTGAGCGCTTCACGTTTTCCCAGTGCGATCAGCCTGCCCTGTTGGGTGCAAACCGGTAGCTGCTGTGGCTTTGGGAGCTTTGAGTTCTGGTGTGCTCAGCCTGCCTTACTGGGTGTGCATTAGTAGTTAGTTGCTGTGGCTTTGGAGCTTCAAGTTCTCCCGGTGCGCTCAGCCTGCCTTGCTGGGTGCACATCAGTAGGTACTGCAGGAGCTTCAAATTTGCCTGGTGTGTTCACCTTGCCCTGTTTGGTGCACACTGGCGGTTGCTGTGGGAGCTTCAAGTTGTCTGGGTGTGCTTGAGAGAGTTCATGTGAAACGAAAACTGAGCAAGGGCTGTGTTGGCAGGCATCGTGGGACGAACACACCGATAGTTGCTGTTTGTGGGAGCTTCCAGTTTGTTCAAGAGAGTTCATGTGAAATGAAAACCTGGCAAGGATATGGGAAAAAAATTAGTATTTCTGAGTGTTACGGTGGCTTCATTGAATTACTCCATCTAAGTTTGCTAGAGAGTTCAACGAATTCTGGATCTTTTGAAGACTTTTGATATGTTTATTTTTTTTGTTCAGTGTGTGTGCCTCGAGGACAAAGAACTCGTAGTGTTACTTGCAGAAATAATTTATTAATGACCGTGCAACTGTATTCGTATTTCTAGTGTATCGCAAAATCATGCCAGTTGCTGCGATAGAAAGTACTCTGTTACAGGAATTTGTTTTTCACTGGCATGGGATGGATTAAAAGATTTACGGAATCCTGTCCAGTGCTAATTTCTGCACTACCTAATTCCAGTGCTAATTTCTGTTCACTACCTTATATGTAATCCTTTGACGCAGAAAAGAAAAATGAAAATGTTCTGTGTTGTGAATTCCATGCGGTTCAGAGAAACAGAATCAGCTTTGTCAGGTCTGGACTTTAGGAGCTACTTTACTTGGATTTTCTAAGTCTGCGTGTGTGTGTGCGTGTGCAGGGGGAGTGTCATTTTTTTTTTAAGAGAACTTAGCAGTAAGAATACCTATTTTATTAAGTATGGGGTTGTTTTATTGTATTGTGTTTTAAATCTGCAGGTTGCAATAAAAATAATCGACAAAACAAGGTTAGACCCAAGCAATCTTGAGAAGATTTATAGAGAAGTTCAGATAATGAAGCTTTTAAATCATCCCCACATTATCAAGCTCTATCAGGTAAGTGGTCACCTTTTCACATGCTGCACGCAGATAAGAGATGCTTGTGCTCTTCTCTTACACAAGATTTTACATCATTTTGCAGGGAGAATAGATATTGAAATACTTCTTGAAAAACACTCAAGCTTTTTAAGAAGTGAAAGCTTTACTTTTAAAGCTGAAATTTGTTTCAGATCAAGGAATTGATATCTCAACTTTTGTAATTAACTTACCTTTCTTAACTCCCCTGCTTTTCCACTTCAGATGACTGGAGCTTCTTAGGTGCTTTTGATTAGGGGAGGACATAAACTCATGTAGGACAGCAGAGAAGAAAGTGCAAAAGTTGAGTTTGCCATAAGTGGAAGGGGGATTTAAAATCAACATAAATCAAACCAAATCAAAGTGGAAGTCCAATCTAAGAATGAGAATTCTAATCTAGGTAGAAAAGAAAAAGCCTGTGAATGTTGGAATCTTAGATTATGTAAAAAAATACCTGTTTGGTTATTCTATTCCAGTTTGTATAGTTTTGAGAGTGGATTTTAAATATCTTTCCCTTTGTAGAGTCTCATAACATGAATTTTTGTTTGGATTTGTTCAGGTTTTGTACTGATGGGCATTTTTAACAGTAAGAACAAACTAATACGTTGTGCAGAAAACAGGATCACAGCTGTCTAGTAAATGACAACTACTACTTTGCAAATTCAAAATATTTGATGTAATTAACATTTGGTGTAAGTTTCTGTTAATCATCTTAAATAGTGCCGTGTGGATTTAAGAAGACGATGACGTATTGCAGTCTGTCTGGACCTGTCTAGAAGGGCGGGGGGGGGGAAGAGAGTATTAGGTGGATGAAACAGCAGGTCTGAAAGTCCATGTGCAGTAGTAAACACTATTATCAGCTGCAATCTTACTGTTGTAAACTTATAAAAAAAGAGAAAAAAGTTTAATTAATACATAAGGCTGAAGAGCCAGTAAGGCAGGTGCTTGGTGAAGGCATTATTTTTAAAGACCTTGACACACGTGAAGTGCTTGATACTTATAGTATTAACCATCATAACAAAAATTACTCTGTGTTAACATCTGACGTCATTGTTACCCATAGGGCGGTGTAGGATAGACAGAAACATTCTAACAGTTCGGTTGATTTCATTTCAGTGGAATGGTGTGGGTGAAAATGCTATTTCGAAGCTTTTAGAAAAGCAGGTTAAATTCCATCTAGTTGAACCACTTCACTTCATGGAGTAAATGACGTTGGTAGTGGACCATAATTTCTCTTCAGTGAAGTTTTCTTTTCTTTGTTGTTGTAACTGATGCTTTACCTGTTTGGTGGAGACTGAGAAGCAGGGATGGAATTGGATGACATACCAATGTAGGGTGTGTGTTCTTGTGCTATTTCATCATTGTTTTAGTTTCAGCACGGGCTTCTTAATTTCATCCAGCTGGCAACTTTCCCAGAATACTTTCCTTCAGTTTTTTAAACTGGGAACCTCTCTTCCTTTGCTCCCTGTTTGTTTATTTTCATTTTGTGTCTGTGTGTACTTGTAGTGAGGGGAGGACAAGAGTCTTCGGAAAATGGTTACGTGTTAGGAGCCTGGAAGTTATAGCCTTTGAAGTAGTACTGATGCTTTTTTGATTGTTAATTTCATGTGCGCATTTTGCTTCCAAAACAAAATATGTTCTCCTTGAGAGTCCTATTCGAGGGAAATGTTGTATTTGAAATGAGGCATTTGAAAGGTGTGCCATGGTAACTGAGTTTGGCTTTTAGTCCTGTTTTTTATCTCCAAAGGGAAAAATTAATGAGTATCAAAGGAAGCCGATACTAGCTTGATAGGTGAACATGGGGTGATATATTGGTAGTTGTTGATGTGCATCAAGCACTGCTCTTACACAAACAGCAACCTGTTGTCACTTGCATGGGAGACTTGCCGTGTCCCCAGCCTACACCAAATGGGAGTGGGGTATTTGATACCACTTCTTGATTTGTCCGAGTTGCAAATATCTATCCTGATCTGAGTACCTGCTAGCCTTGAAACAAAGATGGCTTTTTATGTGAACTTTTAAGTGTCTTTAGATGTTTGAAACATCTCTAATGAATTGTGAAACTGTATCTGAATATTTGAAGGAAAGAGGAGTTCAGGGATGCTTATGAAATTATTGAAGTGCTGATCAGTTATGGAGATTAGGTGGTATGGTAATGGTGAAAAGAAAAATGGTGTGGAAGCCGTTGTATATTGTAAGTGCATAAGCATTGATTTGTTATCTTTTTCATTACAAGTTTGCTTTGAAAGAACATTGTGCCAAATGAGATGCCTTGACTGCTAGCTGCTGTGGCAAACAAATAATTGACCTGATATGTTTGAGAATATACTTAGAAAAATGAACGAAACTACACAAGTCTGCATTTTTTCCTAAGCATGTCCTCTCGTGTCCTCACAGGTTATGGAAACAAAGGATATGCTTTACATTGTTACTGAGTTTGCAAAGAATGGAGAAATGTTTGGTAAGTCCTCGCTGTTAGAGCTTAGATTTAGAAACCATGGCTTTATTGTTGTCATTCCAGAGTAATATATGTATTCTGATTAAAAATCCAAGGTTGGCGTTATCAGCTGTCAAACAGCAAGTGGAGCACTTGCAGGATTGTGAAAAATTTCCTCCAGGTGCTTCTAAGTCCTATACCTCTTTTATTTTGTCTTGCAGATCATCTGACCTCCAATGGGCACTTAAGTGAAAGTGAAGCACGGAAGAAGTTCTGGCAGATTCTTTCAGCAGTGGAATATTGTCACAGCCACCACATAGTGCACAGGGATCTCAAAACAGAGAACCTTCTGCTAGATGCAAATATGAATATCAAGTTAGCAGGTAATTAGAAATACACTGTTACTCAATGAACAACATCAGGCATGTAGTCAAATTCAGTCTCCCTATGGTGGTCCTATAAGTGTATTTATGGTAACTGAAAAGATAACAGAAGTTTTCTCTGAACACACTGTAGACAAAAGAGAATAACTTAAATGAATAGGCAGAGAGAGAGAACAAAACAAAACATCTGCTGCCTTCTCTCTGTTTTCTGCTTCTTCTGAAATATTACCACGTGGTTGAGTAATCTTACCTGAGATTTTTACCTTCATTCCAGACTTTGGCTTTGGAAACTTCTACAAGTCAGGAGAGCCCCTCTCCACCTGGTGTGGAAGCCCACCCTATGCAGCTCCAGAAGTTTTTGAAGGGAAAGAGTATGAAGGACCCCACCTTGATATATGGGTGAGCTTGACATTCATTAGGAATTGCATTTCACACTTTGTGAGGATTTGTGGGCCTTCAACATCATTGCTTCTACTAGAGTTACTCCATGCTATCCTCTTTTTTATTGACAGAGCCTTGGTGTGGTGCTGTATGTCCTTGTCTGTGGTTCTCTGCCTTTCGATGGACCCAATTTACCAACTCTGAGGCAAAGAGTGCTGGAAGGGCGGTTCCGCATCCCTTACTTCATGTCCGAAGGTGCTTTTCTCAGATCCTTAATGTTAGAAAGGGGAATACAGATAAAGTAATAGATGTCCTGTTCCTTCGTAGAGCAATGACAGATGGGACTGGTTTCACAGCTGGCAGTGACTTTGTCTTTATGTATCCAGTAATTTCTGTAGGGTAGCATATAAACTTGAGAGACTGGTTGCACACATTTTCTTTTCTGGGATCTGCTTGATGGTGCATCCAAAAGGTTATTGTTTCCTTTCTTTGAGTATTTCTGTGGATTACAAAAATACTTGACATCCTAGCTGGAGAAATAATGATTCACAAGAGAGAAAAAGAGATTTTAATGAGACTAGACTGCAATGCTTAGATGGGTGTAGTTCTACTAAGATATTTTAACTGTGCAGAAAGGGTGTATTTCAGAGTGGCTCTGCTGTCAAGGACAGTAGAAAAAGTAGGGCTTAGAACTGTTTCTTGAGCACTCTAGCGGGCTGGTGAGGAAGGATCTGAAGATTATTATCACCTCTCTCTGATTTGTATTTGAAAACAAGTGAATGTGCCTATCTTTTCAAGTGAAGAGTATTTTTTGAAGCCCGACCTTTATCAGTTATAGTCATGTACGGCTTTGATTTCCTGGTTATAAATAAATAAGCAGTGTACATGGACCAGGAAGCTGTATACGTTGGAATTCTTTACTAAATTCTGACCTATTTTAAGCAGATGTAGCATTATTAAACCTGCATCCAGTCAAAACTAGTGCTCCTACAAGGTGCAAGGCCACCTGAAACCGGCCAGTACAGCTTAATTTCCTGTAGTGACATGTTTCTTCTGTTAAATGTATGTGGACATCTCTTGTGCTGTTTTGAATATGTAGTAGTCAGATCAGGCAACAGCTGCTCAGAAACTTTAATTCCTGTCTTTATAGACATCATACACTGTTGCTTGGGAGGGTGTCTTAGCAGTGACCTGGGTCCGGGCTGTTATTTTTACCCTTTGCTCATGAGTTTGTCTTTGTCATCCAGACTGTGAAACACTAATCCGACGGATGTTGGTTGTAGACCCAACCAAGCGAATAACCATTTCCCAAATAAAGCAGCACAAGTGGATGCAAGCTGACCCATCTCTTCAACAGCAGCAGTCTTTGTCCTTCTCCATGCAAAACTACAACTCCAACCTGGGTGACTACAATGAGCAGGTCCTCGGGATCATGCAAACACTTGGCATTGACAGGCAGAGAACTGTTGAGGTGAGAAGTGCTTGCCCCTTAGATACATCTTCAGTGACTACCAGAATGCCAGTGGTGCAGTCATGTATATGTTGTTCACTGACTAGCCTTGATCCAGGATCACAGTTCAGTAAAATCTTTACTGCCCTTCTGGATTTTTACTTATTTTTTGAGTATGCTATTATGAGGCCTTAGTGATGAGTTTAGGTTGTTTATATCCTGAGTTACCTATAACTGAAGGGTCCTCTCAATGTCTTCTAGTCTCTGCAAAATAGCAGCTACAACCATTTTGCTGCTATTTATTACCTGCTCTTGGAACGCCTCAAGGAGTATCGAAGCAGCCAGCTATCAAGTCGTCCAGCAACTGTCCGTCAGCAAAGGCCAAGGAGCTCCGAGATCAGCAATGTTGAGGTAAGGAAGGGTGTTACTTACTAGGAAGCTGTGTCTGTTGGCTCTTTTTTTCATGCCTCTTGCTATGAGAAAATACAAGATGGTAACTCCTAGGCTTCTGAAAAACAGTTCTGATATAACTGCCCTCTGATAGGACACAACCTACTGTTCTTCAGCAGGAGGCTGATTGAATACTAATGACCTGTTTCCTGATAAATGTCTCTGGGTCATAGTCCAGAGAATAGTCAGCCTCCAGTGCATGTCAATAATGAGCCTGAAGATTAGGCTTCTCATGGAAATTTGCCCTCTTAAGCATGTATCAGTTACACTTCTTTTGTTACATACCCTGTCCTGTAGGATCCTTGGAACTTCTCTGTGAATTGGTTTGTGTGTTTTTCTGACATTTTGTTTCTTTTCCTCACCCCCCACACCCCTTAAAGTGTGCTCTGGGTGCCTATTCAAATTTTACTTCCAGTAAAACTGCCTGACTTGGGAGAAGGAGTTTGGTGTTTGTGTTGGCATGGGAAGATTTGTTAATTTTGATAGAAAGTATGTGGAGCAAGCTTTCACAGAAGGTGGCTCTGAAATTCCTTAAGCCTCCAGTATCTGAAAAGTCATGTGGAACTGTGGAGATGTGACAGCTTCTCTGCTTCTCTGTGTCTATCTAGATGCCTCAGGACAATCTCACTAGTGAAACCCTGCGATCATCTCTGCTCTACCAGCAACCTCAGAGCCTGATTCAGCCATCCTTGCAGGCAGAAATGGACTGTGACATAAGCAATCCATTACAGGTTGGTGTTTTCAGCTAAATGGTTTACTTTTTTTTTCTTCATTGTTCTGCCTATCCAAAGCAACAGGGGTTGCGACTTTGTTTTCCTCCCCTCAATCTTTTGTTTGGCTCTCGGGCATGGTGTCATAGTCTCTCAAACAACATGCCTATGGGAGACATGCCACAGGGATGTGAAAAATATTAAAAGATAGTGCACATATAAACAAAATACCCCTTCAGTTTGTGATCTGATTGTGATGTTTTGCAGCCTGTGTTCTTTCCTGTGGATCCCAACTTCAACGGGCTCTTCCGGAACCGCTCCATCTCCCCCAACAGCCTGCTGGAGACCACCATTAATGAAGAAGTAAGGCAAGAGAAAGAATTGGAAGATGAAATTAAGGCATATGACCCCATCTGCATCCCTAGCAACACCAGCAGGAGGCACACACTGGCCGAAGTGACCACTCATTTCTATCAGAATGCCCCTCCATGTAAGTCTGGGAGGGACTGAGTCTGTGGTTAGAAGAAAAGGATGGAGAAAGAGTGCCATAGCAGAGAAACACCTGGGGAATATGTGCTGATTTTACCTTGACTGGAATAGGAAAGCCCAGAAAAGAGGTCTGTGCTCTGCCAGGTCTCTCTTCCCATGAATTAGCTTGGTCCTTAAGGAAGAGACATTGCGTTATTGTATTTATCTAGATCACTTTGAGGCATTCTTGTAAGCAGGACATAACCCTTCTCTGCTTGTTTCTGCTGTTGTACTGAGGGAGGACAGGACACCCTTGAATTTAAAATAAGGTCATCACTAACTGTATTTGGTACACATCCAGACCCTGTGAACTAAGCAAATGAGCAAAACTGTTTACAAAACAGTAATCTCCTGTCAGAGCTCTTATGTTAAAGAAATGCTGTAAGCCTGACCCTGCAAAGCCCAGTGGTGCTGGGGTTGCTGGCAGAGCCCTGCTGGTTGGACCGGAGCCCAAACTTAGGTTATGCATTGATGACCCCTTGCTGGAGTCAAGCCCTGTGACAACACGATTTGCTGGACGCCTTTTGAACTTGCAGCTGCTTATTAGTGCCGACATAGGTGTGCAGAAGGCTCTGATGTCATGTTTGTTCCTTCCTGTATTCATCTTAGGAATGCTCTTTCTCTCCTTCCTTCCCCTCTGTAGGTATAGTCATTTCCTCTTCTGCAAGTCCCACAGAGGGAACTAGTTCAGACAGCTGCCTTACTTCATCTTCAAATGACAGCTCAGTGTCCCTGAGCAGCTGTTTGGCAGGTCAAGTAATGATGGGGAGCCCAGCCACAGCGAGGATGACGTCGCCCTTCCTAGCTTCCCAGTGTGACGCTCCAGTGTTACAAGCCCAGGGCTGCATGGGAGGTGCTTCTCTCCTGCCTGTCAGCTTCCAAGAAGGAAGGAGAGCATCTGATACCTCATTAACTCAAGGTAACGTCTTCCTTGCTTTATTGCTGAGGGTTTGCACCTTTCCAACTGCCAGTAGAAGAGGGTAGCATGCAGGGGTACTTCCTCGCTCAGTTAGTTTTATACTGAAGCCAACCACTTGGGTATTTTACCTCTTGTATTCACAGTCCTTGAGGGAGGCTTGGAAGCTCTGAGGAAGATGTGTAGCTGAAAGGTTCTCGGATACCTTTATGGGCAGGCTGAATCAGTATTTCTGCTGCTGTGAGTGGGGCAGCAGGCTCTGCCTTCCTCCTAAAATATGGAGAGCACAACTTCGTGATTTCTATCAGGTTTCTCCTTTGCTGTGTACAGGGGTGCAGCTCTGCCAGGGCCTGTTCCGTTACATAAATTTTATTCTGATGATAAAACAGAGGCATGAACGTGAGCCAAAGAGTCATAGTCCCTTTTAGTGCAGTTCTCACGCAAATGAAGGCAGTTGCCCAGAAAGGCTGATCTGTAAAGTAGGTTCCTAGGCAAATGCTAAGGAGGATTAAAGTGCATTTCTTTTCCTTACGTCTCACAGGCTTGAAGGCTTTTAGGCAGCAGCTGCGGAAGAATGCTCGAGCCAAAGGGTTTCTCGGCTTGAATAAAATCAAAGGCTTTGCTCGGCAGGTGTGTCAGTCCTCCTCATCTCGGGCAGCAAGGAGTGGCATGAGCCCTTTCCAACACTCGCAGCCAAACAGCTGCATGTACAGCAGCAGTGGGAGCAGCAGAGATGGAAGGAGCCTCTTGGAGGAGGTGCTACAGCAACAGAGGTGAGAAATTGGCCAGGAGGAGTTTTGTTGTTTTTATTGGGTTAACTTTGGTTAGGGGCAAGCAAGGAGGAGTAAACACAGCAGCTAAGAGGTTGGGGAGTTTGGTTACTGGGGATTCCTAGCCTCCATCTTTGCTGTGTGGCAGCAGATAAACTGCTTGGCTTCCTTTTGTGGCTTCCAGCACTGGCAAATGTAACACAGGATGTGCAGTTCCACTTAAAAATCTCTATGTCCAAATATTTGGAGGTTGCTGAATTGAGAAGTAATTTAGTACTGTGGGGGAAAACATTACTTCTCCCTGTTGCAAGCTGTGTTTTTCTTTGTTAGTTTTGGGAATGATTCCTTTCCTTCTCTGCCTCCTGTAATTTTCCCATGGCAAGGAAGTGAGACCTTGTAATTTGGAAAAGTTACAGCCCACAAAGGAGGCACAATTCCAGTGGCCTCAAATGTCATATGTGGTGGCACCTTTTCATTCCCATAGAAGCAAGATGGAAAATTGAGTTTCCGGTATATCTGCATACGTCTCTAGAACATCTATTATTAGCAGGCCAAATGGTGACTAGATAACTTTCTGGTGATAGTTGCCCTTTCCAACATGAGGAAAGGCCAAGTGAAAACATGTTGACTTGGCATGGTCAGCTTGCTTTAATTGTACTGGCTGGATAAAGAGAGGTTTGATGAAGAGAGGGAAACAAAAGGGAAAGTTATGGTCAGGTTTAGGGGCAAGGAAGAGGGAAGAAAAACATTAAACCATTCTAGCAGTTCAAATTAACGTCCTCCACCCTTGGATTTTGTTCAGAATGCTCCAGCTCCAGCATCACCAGCTACTCCAGACAGCTTGTCCCCAGTCCTCTCAGACATCTGCAACAAATGGCGTCCCCTCCTCTGATAGCCTAGGTACCTGCAAAGCATCCAATTCACTTCTGTTGTCAGAGCTACAGAGAGAGAACTCATTTGAGTTGGCCTTTGCTGGCAACAGCCAACTGCTCCAACCTCATTTCTTTGGTGTCAGCGTGTCACCGGTGTCCTCAGCTGCTCACCTTTTAGACACACACCTGTATATCAGCAGCAATGTTTCTCCAGTTGGCACCACCTTCTCTCAGCAACAGAGTTTCTCTGCGCAGTCTCCAAGCTATGATGTTGTCGCTCTGCAGCACGGGGATTGTGAGATGGAGGACCTGACTTCCAGCCAGCTAGGGAAGTTTGTCCTGGTTAAATGAAAGCCCCGGCTGCTATGGCTCATGCTGCTTTCGTTGCAAAGACCTTTCACCACTGTTCCATGGCATGTGTGAGTCCATGGCTGGTTGGTGTCGTGTGGACAAGTGACTCTCAGAAGCAATAAATTTTGAAGTATGTGAAGAGGCTGTCTGGCTCAGAAAGCTAGCAACTGTATAGAACTGAAACAAGCAATATGTATGGTTTTTTTGCTTCTACTGTTCTTGCACTGAACAAATATGAATAGAAACTGAATTTTTTAAAGGAAAAATAATGATGGGGAAGGTGGGTGGGGCATTTGTGGGGACAGGGAGGGATGTGGTTGGGGAAGAACTCTTCGGTACTGTACTCAAGTCAGACCAATACAGCTCTGCTCTTGTACAAGATTAGCAGCTGTCAGTAGTGGCGACAGAGCAGGGAGAGGCTTTTCAAAGAAGGGACCAGAGCCTCCCTTTTTCACAATATTCATTTATGGGTTTGTGAAGATGATTACCTCTTTTAAACAAAATAAACAGAAAACCAGTGGCATGCAGCATTATGTACTCATAGAGGACAAAAATGGAAGCGTTGCCATTTGTTGTATTTTTTTTCCTCTCCTGTTAACCCTTGTTTTGTTTATAGGAACCAATGCCCCCATTCCACACCTCCCAGATACATACACTTTAAATGAAAACTGTGAACTTCTTGCTTGACACATTAGCTGGAAAAGCTTAAAAAGTCCTTCTAGTTAGTACAGAGGCAAATAACGCTTTGAAACAATATCCCTTGATATCAGGATCCCAATTACATAATGTCTGGTCTTTTAGGGACATTTGTTCAGGGGTGGTGTGTGTGTATACACACACACACACACACATACACACATGTGCACACGTATGTTTTGTTGGTCTGAATAATCTTTAGGAAACTTTTTATAAATGCTAACTTTTTTCATATTCTTGCAGAGGCACTGAGGAGGGAAGCATTAGTACTGGTAGGGTGATGGGAAGGGTTTTCTTTTTAAAAAGCCCTCCTGGAGGTTGCCTGTAAAGTCGCCTGAGGGGTATTTCTTAGTGCTGCACATTATTTCCGCTGCTAATTATGTTTTTATGCATTTCATTATCAGGGTCCAAACAGAACTGACTCTTGGGGAAATGTGCAATATTGAGGTTATAATTATATACTGATGAAGACAAAAGGAATAGACTAGAACAGAATTCTACTCTGAACAGAGTACAGCTATTTCTGAACAAAACTGTATTAAAAATGAGTAAAACAGCACAATCTTTGGGTGTTTGTTTTTGGTTGGTTTGTTTTTGGCATATTAGCAAAATGAGGTTTTGGATTAGATAGGTGTTTTTTTTCATATGGTTTTTAATGCTGTATATGTATATAAATAGGACGCAAAAACCTATGTAACACTAGTTATTTTTTATATTTTGTAATACGCTTATATTGTGTTTCTGATATAAACCCTGCTCCCCTGCCAAGGCAAAGTGTGACTTCTGTTGGTATTGGTAGAAGTTACGCTTAGGTATAGAGGGGAGAACAGACTGTGCTCCTACAGAAATTAATCGGGTCGGGTGTTCAAACTTTGGAAGCAGGTGAGCAAACAGTGAACCAGCTTGGCTGGAAGCTGCCATCTGAATGTCAGAAAACAGCTGCATTCTGTCTAAATGCTTAAAGGACCCATCTCCCTAGTGCGACACAGGGTGCCTTCGAGTTACCTAGGCTTCATGCAACCTGCAGTATTATGCATTTACAAATAATATAGATACCTGTTTTCTTGTTTGTTTTGTTTTTTAAAAAAAAAAGGAAAAAAAAAAGAAAAAAGCCAAAGATTGACCAGGTTAATTGGTGGGAGTATGAAGGGTTGAAGATGTCATGTGTCTCTGTCTGTGGCTCTCCATAAATGACCTCTTTATCTGTGTGTGGTATCTGTGTGTCTATATTGGTGCATCTCCAACTTGCCACTGCTGCTATGTGGTCTGGAAGCTTCAAAGTGAGAGAAAACTGCTTGAGTTGAATTTCTGTTAATGAGTGGTGCCTTGCAGCAGAGAAAACACCAAAGTCTTATGCTCATTTGTAGTGGTTTGGAAAAAGAAAAAAGAAAAACCCTAAACAGAGAAAAAACCACAAAAAAACCCCCAGAAAACAGATTGCATGGAGATGTCTGGAAAGGAGGGCAAGAACAAGCCAGATCATCACAAAACAGCAACTTTGCCTTCAGTTTTGTAAGGAGTAGCACATGCCGAATTTCCTCTTTGATATTTGTTTAATGCCATGGATCAAAAGGCCACAGATTATTTTGTTTCCTGTCCTGAGCAATGACGAGCACTTTACTTTGATAGTTTTTTTTTTTTTTTTTTTTCCAATTGCTGTAGAACCTCTTTGGAATTCTTGCTGGAGCAAAAAGAGGTCATTTTAAAAGTTTGGCGGTTTTTGTAGGTATCCTGACAGTGCTGTTCTGCAGACTGCAATGCAATAGGGTATTTAAAGACACTTCGTGATTGGTTTAATTAAGATGTATAGTTTATTTTTTATCATGACTGAACAATCATTTTATTTCTTATGTTAAAATGAGAGGTGTACACTAAAATGATTAGTTGATGTGTTTTATTTAATATTTAAATAAAAAATGTTTTAAAATCGTTGTACTGTGGGGTATTTTCTCCTGGTGTATACGTACTTATGACTTGCATAGTTAATACTCATTTTAAAGCCTAAGTCCATAGGACATTACTGACGCTTTCTATTACACGCTAAATGAAGAGGAACGGCGGGCTCACAAATCTGATAATGGGATATTGAGCCTTTCGCTGGTAGGCAATCTGTCTGAATCTAACCCAAGTCTGTAGTAATCGGGTTATAAAATCTGACAGTAAGAGAGGGCTACAGAGTGAAAATGGTCAAGCGTGGTTTAGTCATTACCAGATGAGCGCTCCAGCCGTGTCACCTTGGCCTGAAAAAGGCCCCAGCCAGATTAAGGCAGTGATGGAAAAAGAGCAAAGGGCAAGAGAGAGGGATGGAGAGGTTACAGGGGTGGTAATTTTTTCTCGTTTCAAATACAATTTTAGAGTTAAAAAATACTGGAAAGGTACAGGCTTAGCTGGCCTGGGAGGGTGTAGAGTGCTGGCTGCCCTGCCCTGTGGAGATGCCTTGGCTAGCTTTGAACAAGCTGAGGGTCCTGCTGCAGCTGTGCAAGTGGGGATGCACCTTGGCTCTAGCTAGAGCACTAATAAAAGCCCCCAACCTGACCCCCTGTGAACTGGGGCAGTGACACTGAAGCTGGTGGAGATGTTGCTTACTGAGTGTGGGCTAGGGAGGGAAGGGCTAAAAGAAGCCAAATGGGGGTGAGTGGCAGGAGGCTTTAAGGGGAAGGGGCTGTGGGCCCATGCCGGGGGGAGCACAGAAGGAGGGACCAGCCTGACTGTGCTGCTTAGATTGTGGAACCAGGTCCTTAGTCTTTCTTCTGGTTTTACTTATTTTGCTCTGGTTTCCCTTGTGCCTTTGACAGACATGCATAACCCTGGGCTGTCATCTGCACAGTGTGCACACAGGGCTCTCACAACAGAAAGCATTCTGCATGTACAGTTAGAGAAAGGGCAAGGACGGGTTTCATCTGCAAAGGCACCCCTAAATATTTGCAACCTCTAGTTTAACCTGGAAAACACTCAGCAAAAAGGATTTTTTCCTTCCTGATGAGGACTGGTGGGATGTTTTTTTGAAAAAAAACTTCATTATGAAGTTTTGATTTCCAAATCCACCTGTCACATATTGAAGGAAGGGGAAAAGAGTGGTGGAAAGGTAAATGCAAAAAAGCTTAAACAAAACCTTGAAGGGGAACAATGATAATATTTATTTATTTTTCTTTCTAAGGGAGTTGTTTTCTGAGCTGGGATTTATAGAACTCTATGCATTTGGCCTGACTCTCAAACTGGTAGAAAAGTGTCATGCACAAGTTTTTCTAGGGTTATGTTTTCAATATGACCATCCAAAGTCGGGAATTTTGCAACTATTAAAAATAATGGAGGCATTCCTAATTATTTTTTATCTAGCTTTTAGTATGACCTGGTTTAAGAATAATCCCAACTGGTGTTTCCAACTGAGTTCTCAGAGCATTATTTTAAACCTCAGTAATTCTGGGAAATCTCAGAAAGTTGCTTCTTAATGGATATAAATCAGTGTAGCTCCACCAACTTTCACTGACATCACTGACCCTTGGGTACAGAGGGATCTTGACAGCATCATGATTTCTGTGTATTCGTAGAAAAAACAAGAACAAAGAAACCCTGGGACTCTGGACTCAGTTTCCATGTGTACGCTGTTTCACTTTCGGTGCTTTAGTCACCGTCTTCCTGCCTTTCCTCTGAAATCTGTCTCTGCTCCTGTTTACCACGTTTGTTTTTGTCTTTAATATCTCTCAAGATGCTGTTTTTCTTGGCTTTGTTTCTCACATTACAACTTGGTACCTAGTTATTTTCCTTTGCTTTCCTAGTCTGGGATTGGTGTTTTTCCCCTCTTCGAGATGGAACAGATGTTGGCAAGTTTACCGTAGCCCCAAAAGTGAGTGATCAAACCTTGTTTTTTTAAAAAAAGAAGGAAGTGTTTGGAGCTGGCAGGAGATGCTAGACCGGTAGCAATGAAAAAACACAGGCTGTTTTTGCATGGAGCGAGCTGAACGCAGACACCAAGCTAAACACTGGTGTTAGTTTGGTCCAGCCATGGCAGCAAGGGATTCTCATCTGAACCTCTCCTCCTGCCCTCTGGCAGGAGACGCACACTCCATCATCAGACCCATGACCTTCTTGCCCACTGTGTCCAGAGCAGCAGTCACACCTCAGTGAGGAAAGGACTTCTGTGTGGTGAAAGGCATTGTCCTATAATCTTGGTCTGTGTCAGCTGGAAAGGCGAAGTGGCAGAATGGAGAGCAGTTGAGAGAACAAAATGATGGTGCATGAGATAGAAACTGATCAGAACTTCCGTTTTACTCATCCTGCAAAGTGCGAATAAGGCACACATCATGCAATGAAGGAGAATTAATTTAAGAACTAATAAAAGGAAATATGTGCCTCCGGAGGTCATTGCTTCAAATATGGTTGCTGGCTTATTTCATGACCGCTAACTACTTTTAGTGGTGACAGTTAAATCAATGATAAGGGTAATCCACTGTCATGGTTTAAGGATTTAGCAGGGCATCTGTGGGAGATCAGGAAAGAGCCCATCTTTACAGACTGCCAGGGGCATGATAGAGAGATTTTTAGGAAAGAAATGCTTTTCTCCCAAGGTATCAGATGTTAGCGCCGGCAAAAGGCAGGACATTCATGTGAGGTGAACAAACTTGGTCATCAAAAGCAATAAAATTTTAGTTTCTTAATATGCATCTTCTATCACAGGTAATGTTTTATGCAGTGATAGTGGCTCAGACCAAAAGTCCCCCTAATCAGGTAGCTCATTTTGGAAGCAGATGCTTAGGGAAAGGGTGTAAGGGCAGTGCAAGTATAGCACAGTCCTACTGGTGCTACCAGCCCAATAGTGAGTAAACTGCGGTTAAGGGAATTTTTGACTGGCATCTAAGTCATTGTGTTTAACAGCTGCAGATGGGTTGAGCCTCCAAAAATCTGGCTAACGCCTTTTGGGATTCTTCTATAATCTTGGCCTTTACGGGATCCTGTGACAACAAGTGCCACAATTCAATTTTGCATTGTGTGAAAGAAGTATTTCCTTTCCTTTTTTTTTTTTTTGTTTTGTTTTGTATTAGACCTCCAGCCCAATAGTCTGCATTATGCTCCCTTTCTCATCTGACAGGAGACATAATGAGTAATGCTTTCCTGTTCACATCACACTGCTCTTGAGTTGATGGGACCTCTCTGACAACCGTTCCCTGTAGAGGTGACCGAGCAGAAGAATGATACTATAGTTAGCCTGTCAGTCTATGGAAACCATTGCACATTCCTGTGCCATCTCTCCTTATCTTCATCAATTCTTCTGCTTTCTCCTTGGTGCATGCAGAGCTGCATCCCACGCATGAGGCAGAGGTACCCTAGAAGTGGTCACTTTTTCATTCTGTCTTCATTCTGTAGTCATTCCTAAAGTTTTTTGTTTTTTTTTATTTTGCGTCAGTGACAACTGTTGAGCAGTGACTTGGAGTTTTCAGCAAGCTCAGTGACTTTGAGTTTTTCTTCCTGGCTGATGTTAATTTAGAGTCCCTGGTGGTCTTTATATGGCTAGGGCTGGTGTTCCTCATGCTCTTTGCTTTGTGTTTCCTGCTGTTGAGTTTCATATGTAATTTCATCTACCTGTCATTCAGTTTTCTGAGATCACTCTTCACTTGGTTGCAGTTGGGATGAGTTGCCCAGGTCTTGACACTAGTGGATTTGTGATGCTGTTCTATCTAGCTATTCTGCTCTTCCATGTTCTGTCAATTTGTCTTGCCCATCTTTCCAGCCCACATGTCTCTGGATGACCTCTAAAAGCCATTTTAAAAATGAATGTAACATTTACCACTTCCATTCCTGTGATGCCTTGCCATTTCAACAGCTGCTGTGGTATTGTACTAAATAGATCACCAGTTTCAAGTCTGAGTTCCTTCAGAGATCTTGAGTGAAACAGTCTGGTCCCAGCAATCTGCTAATATTATTTTTATTGTTTAATCCTAAAAGGTCTGATACCAAGGCTTATTACCTCTGTAGCCTGCAGCAGGAAAGGGGATGGAGTGGGGAATGAAATTGAGAGGAACTGCCATGAATGGATGGATGGGTCTACGTAGAAAGCATGCAGACTGCCCACTTTCCCTTTTTACACCTCACAGATAGGTAACCAAGCAGTGACAGTGGGGTGAGCACTGAGGATTGCCCAGGTCAGCCCAGGAGGCCACTCATTATACCCTCCAGAGATGACCAAGCCTTTCACCCTACACTGCATTTACAGAGATGCAGAGTTGAATTTATGGGTAGCTTCCTCAGCTGATGTAAACTGGCATTGCTAAATCAAAGCTAATGCAGTGATACTGCTTTACAGCACTGAACACTATTAGCAGCACATTAAGGCTCTGATTTCCAGGGCCAGACAATCTTATCCTTTGTTTCTTCAGCCACTGAGGCTGTGAATTTAGATTCATTATTTTTGATGGAACTTTTCCTGTATCATGCTGGGGTGCTTTTTTAGTTCTCCTCTGTCTTACATCCCTTTCTGCTATCCCAGGCAACTGGTTTTTTACCAGTCCTTGGTTTATTCTGTGACAACAAAAATATCTTAGTCAAGAGCTGGAAGGGATTTTAAAAATTCTAGCTAAGTGGTTTTTTGCCAATCCTTGCTGATCATTTCTTTCCCATTTCCTACTAAGGTAAAATCCTTATAATTTGGTGAGCTTGTCTCCACACTCTGTAGGTGGGTGGGTAGTTACGGCTTCTCACACCCATTATCCCCAGCCTCCTGCTGGATTTCCAAACAGATCTCCCCCTGCAAGCAACATCTTGTAAAAATTGAACTTTAAAGCCCTTTGTTCATGCCACATGGAAAAATAAAATTAGCAAATAATTTGATTTTAGCTGCATTGTCCTGCTTTCTTAACAATATTACTCCTTCATTTCCTGAGATAAGTTCACACTTCCTGCTCTTCGAACCAAGTGAAGGTAGCAGTACAGTGGTCACTGATGTGTCTTATTTATTTTCCTGCTCAACCTGGGGCAGCAGATACTTTTACTGAAAATATAAAATTAGATTTCCAGGAACACTTATGCACATGCCTTTGAAATCCATTTTCCATGAACATTTTTGCTTTCTGTTCATGGAAAGTGAGCACAACAGAGGCAAGAACACAGAACCACTAAATTAACTGCAAAGTTGGACAGATCAGGCAGTTATTTGTTTGGCCCGTGGTCCTTTCTCTTCACTGGCATTTCTAAGAAACAAAGGGGTGTTGGTCTTAATTTTGGGATAGTGGGGTTAATAATGCTCTGTGGAAGGTTGGACACTTTGAGTTCTATTAAATATGGGTGTGAAAGGGTGGATCTTTGTACTGGAGGAAGGAAAGTTTTCTCTGTGGATTAGGTGAGGTAAGATGATTTTAAAAGGCTACAGCAGTGTCCTCATAATGGCTTTGACACAGAAATGGAGCTTTAATTCTTAACTACTCAGATCTCTAATGTAAATCACCAAACAACAGAGCTGATGATTAGTAAGCATCCAAATCATGTGGCCCAGTGGGTTGTGTTCCCGTGAGAGCAGTGAGAAGTAGAGAGGAACACGAGATCTGATGGGACTAGGTGACTTCAGGCCACCCAGCCCACTTCTGAATACTTACTGCTTCTTGGAAGGAGGTCCTGTTTATCAAGAGTCTGATGCATGGTGGGTGGTGTGCTGTCCAGAGGGAAGGGAGGAGAGAGCTGTGTTTCAGCATGGGAAGATGCACATTGGAGCTGCAGGAGAAGAAAGGGAGTCCTGGTCTCCCTCTCATCCGCCTTGTTGGTAGAAGCAGCTCTCTGAATAGCTTTGATCCACTGAAAGCTGGTATCTCTCCTACCACGAGCTCTCTGTCATGAATGGTACAAAGTGGTGGGGGATATTGGAATGATCCCAGACAGCAGGAGGAGAAGCTGTGTGTCTTGTGATGGAGGTATCAGTGAAAGCAAGCTATGAGGTTTTACGTGCTGCTGGACCTAGGGTGTGAGGGAAAATTGCCTGGGACCACCAGGTTTTTGCCGTAGCCTTACTGTGCATCCTCAAACGGCAGTGAATAATTTTGCTCTGCAGAGCCCCTCCTTGACATGTTTTGGAGTTAGTCAGCAGCTGTGAAATTCACTTTCTCCCAGCCCCAGATGCCAGGTAGTGGATACAGAGGTTGTGGGGTGCAGCAACACCTGATCCTTCGTTAGTGCTGATTCTGAGGTGCCCTCCTTGTCCTTGGGTGGGTCCGTGTCTCTGTGTGCAGGACCCCACAAGCCGACAACAGTCACTAATTGGATTTGATATTTGGCTTAACACTGATAAATGCAATCAAGTCACTGGCTTCATGGATTCCTTGAGAGAGCAGGATTAACCAGTTCCTCAGGGCAGGATATGCCCTTAAACATTGATTCTTGGTGCATCAGAGAGAGCAAGAGCTGGGCACCCCAGCACCACCTCTCCTGCTGGTTTTGCTGGCTGCTGAATCTGAGGTGTCATGAACACCTGCTCTGCACGCCACAGCCACATGGACAGGCCAGTGACTTTTTGTTTTCCTTGCTGTGTGTTGGTAGCTGGCTTTTTCATGGTATCCAGCCCAGGTGGCCGAGACACAGGCTGCTTTGGAGATGACTGCAGAGAGGCTGATGTGCCAGCACATGGCCTCTAATGTCACGCCAAGCCTTGCCTGAGAAATGAGTTGGCTTTCACCTGGGTTTATGATCTCTGAGATCATACTTTCAGGTGCGTAATGTTTGTTGGAGGTATAAAATCTCACTAAAAGAATAAAAGCTTCCAGTTCTACCAGTTTCTTCACCTGCCACCTGAGCTGCTACCAAAGTTGATGAGGAAATCACAGTAGCTCCTACTTGCACTCCACAGAAGACCTTGTGTGTCAAGACCATCCTAGTCACTTCCCTGTCTGCTCAAATCCAGCTGCATCATCAAATCAGGATTTGGCTTGAGCGTGAAAGAGAAGGCTTCCCTCTCTTTGCAGAGACGAGCCATGTTCCTCCTGCCGTCCTCATGTGCCAGCACCAGTGGCTGTGCTGGAGCAGGACCCAGGAATAGATCCCCATCCTTGTCTAAAAGGAATCACCTTTTGCAAAGACTGGCGCTCTTAAAATTGCAGACAGGTGGGATTTTTGGAGTGAGTTAACCCAGGTGGGTGAGGAGTGCAATTCCAAGGGCCTAAATGTCCACCTCTACTTTTTAAAAAATCACAGAATACTTAGTTGTTTCCACCATCCCAATGGAAAGGGCTGAGTTTTGGGATGCCAGGGCAAATGTATGTCTGTGTTCTGATGGCAGGAGTTGTTTGTGGCAGGGGAAAGTGAGAGCTGCCACTGCAGTTTGCTGATCAGCGCTGGTGTCTGGCAGGGCAAGGTGAAGGATCAGGCATGATTCTGGCTGTAGACATGCCCAGTCAGACTGGAGCAGTACAGACTAGCTCATCTCCTTTCCTCCAGCTGATAGGCATCAGGAGAGGGAATACACATGCGCACCCGTTCCTGTACGAGTGAACACACACGTACACGGTGTGCTTTGACTCTCCTGTGTTGCATTCAGAGCCTGAATCAGTGGCGATTTCTCGGTACCACACATAACTGTATTCCTGGAATTAATAATGACACTCTCAGGAGCTTTTTCTTTGCCTAAATGGCTCATTGATCATTACCTATTGTCAGTCCTATCCAGTAATGAGGGGCTAGTAAGATTTTTCAGGACCCAGTAACAGCGATGGAGACTTTTCTTAGGGGACACCGCTCAGTTTTTCCCTCTCTGCAGGGTTCATGGGAGAGGGAATCACACTGGCTGCCTTTTGCTGGAGTGTGATGGGCAGCAGTCAGTACCCAGTGGTTCTTGGTGTTTTTGATGGATAGAGGTAGAAGGGGTGCTGAATTTTGGTGATGCAGAGCAAAAAAAGGCCTGAAATGAGGCACTTGATGACTTTTTCTTGGAGAGAGGAAGGAGAACAGGGATGGGAACTCAGAGAATTGATTTGGTGGGTTTGAACCCTCATTTTTGTTTAGAGAATTGACTTTTTTTCTGAACCATTAGCAGTCGTGTGCAGGAATATACATGCTTGGGTATGAAAGAGAGCTTTATTTTTAAGAAGATAAAGAAGGTAATATGTAATGCTAATTCTCTCATATGCTGGGGAGCAGTTCCCTGCTTTCTCGTATTAATATTATACTTACGTGAGGGGAACAGGGTGACTTCTTTGAGAATTAAAGTCCTTGAAAGGATTACATTGGTCCTAAGCATATCAAAATGTAGCCGGTGAATTGTGTGTATTATTATGAACCAAGATGATCACTGTTTTTCAAACACTTCAACATTTGTTGTTTGTTTATTTACTTCTCGACTATGATATTTTTTCTTTGTGGTACAGGGAGAAAGATTTACATTTAGTCGTTCTTAGACTAAGATCAATGAACTTACAGGCACTTTATTCCTACAAAAATTCTCAGATGGAGTTCCCCCTAAAAGCCAGTCACTGGAAGACAACAACAGAAACTGGAAGGTTCCTGAAGCCAATGACCTGTGTCTAAACTAGGTATTTTAACTATGAAGAGCAACCAGGAGACAGAGAAGTCCCAGCACTCTTCCGTCACCCCATAAATACCATATAGACTGAGTGCTGAGGTGCTCACAGAAGTCAGATCCAGAATCTATGTGATGAAAAGCAGCTAATGTATTAAAATGTTCCAAAAATATGATTTATCATTCACATAACATGTAGGTCACTGTGATCGTGTCAAACTCCAACATACATAATATGGGTGTATCTGTTTGTGATGTTGCTGCAGGCCTCTTCTGGCTAAGGTCTTGTCACAGAACCACAGATTTATGGATGGAAACAATCTATTAGGTCATCTGAGACATCCCTCTGCTAATGCAGTTTTATTCCCTCCTGTATATTTTCCAGCTCTTAGTCCAGTGCATTGTTCAAATGACCCAAGCGTCCACTGCTTCCCTTGAGGGACTATTTCAGAACCTAACAGAACTTGCTGTCAGGATATTGTTTCCCGTCATATTCCTCCTAAAGGTTCTTCTGCTTAATTTAGTTACTTACTGTTTCTGCAGAACAGTGATGAGGAACAGGACTGTAGAAAAAGGACATTCAATTTTTACTTATTCAGCTAATTGCTCTTAACCCATTTTTGGTGGCACTGCCCAGTCCTGTTATCCCTGGTGTTTATCACCTCACACTCCTTTCTCTGCAATGTGGTCCAGCATCAACTGGAATGGGCTGGCAGGTGCCTAAAGACTTTGGAGGGAGCCAGAATGGAAGTATTAGCTGTACAGATACATTTTTTCCCACCTCAGTCTCATTCTGGACATATCCCTTAAGGTTTGGCGTGTTAAAGGTATGTGGAAACTGGAAAATAATGACCATTGGTAAGAAATTTTGATGCTGTATTGAAATTTTGTTTAATATTTACCCCCTCCTACTTTCCTTAGTTACAGTTAAGTGATGAGAAAGAGAGAAAAGAATGCAAAGTACAGATTGGAAGATGAGCTACCAGTAAGTCAGGAAATTAAAAGGAGTGTAATAATAATGGGGTTTCCCAAACAAACACGAACCTGGCAATATTCCACAGCCTGAGTACTTCATGTTATAATGAGAACTACCATCTGATTCTTGTTTGTGCAGAACTAGATCCCTTTGCAACCAAGGCATTGGATTTAAAGGGAATAGGAATGTTACTTGCTCCCTGGAGGATATTTTACATTGCCAAAGTGGTGGAAAAGGCCTCTGTGTAGAGGAAAGTCACGGCCCTCATGTAAAAGCAGTTTAACTTTACTAAGTGATAGATGAATAGGTATTTACATGCTGATTTCCTTGCTGGTACATCCATTGTGTGCAGTCCATGTCCTCTCTTCCCTAGCAGCTCACCACCACTCCTTCTCCCAAAGGTAACTTCCATAGCCTTCAGGGGCACCAGCATACTGAATCAACTTCAGTTAAGCATGCTTGAAACAAGAGCTCTGAATTATCTTAGCTTGGAAAAAACATCATCTTCAAAACATAGACTTTTTTTTTTTTGGTTTAGCTTTCTTACATTTTTAAACCAGGTCATTTTGCAAAGCTGGCCCAGAGTAGAGCTGAGCAGACACAGAGATGGTCACAGGTGCTGTGGGAAGATCTGTAGGTATAGCTGCGTAGAGGAGAGTAGGAGGACACCTCTTAAGCTAAATCTGCTTCCCAAGGAATTGTAATATGGAAACACAGCCAGACTTACTGTTGCCATGTCAGTTTTAGCTTTGGGGATTTGTGTGGCTTGTAGGTATTTGCTATAATGTGGTCATACTAACATTAGTCATTTCAGCATACACAGAATGCAGATACAGTTCAGAATCCATCCTTGATTTATTTTCCAGGCTGCAGGGTTGAAGACTGAAGGATGCTATTTCAAAGGCTTTGGGGAACTTGATGAGGAGTGGGGATGAGGTTATACTGTGCTGAGTCTGTCACGACTGGCTGAACACAGTGCTATGTTCTCGATTACATCAGTTTCACTAAATACAGTAATTAAAGAAGAAGCTGTGTGAAAAATTTTGGTTACTGGCTTAATACATTATTGGCCTTTTTGTGTGAATTTTCTTTTGTTTCTTTTCTTTGCATGCACTGCAAGCTTCCTGCATTTCTCCACCTGTGCTCCATGGGTCTCTGCCATCTTGTACCTGAATATCCTGAGGAAAGTGGAATGAAAAAGCAAGCTTATGTGGGGAAGGGGGAAATTGAGGGAGTAGGGCGGGTTTTTCGCCACAGCTTTGGACCATTTCAGACCTGCAATAGAGCAGCTTTATGTCCAGCTGTTCTTGCTTTGTGGGACTGTGGGACCTAATTATTTCTCCTCCAGACTCGTTTTGATGTGGTTCTGCAGACCTAGGTTTGCATGCTTTCCTCCCTACAAATCCTAGCAAAGTTTTGTTTCTCTTTTTTATCTTATTCTCTCACCTTATCTTTCTTCTCTTCTCCTTTCATCTTAAAAAAAAGAAAGGTTCAGAAAAAAAACCCCAAACCACATTGTCTGAAAAATGTTCCTTTGGGGGTTTCTGCTAAATATATGCAAGCATAGATTTCCCTTAAAAGGTTTCAACATGAAAGACTTTCATTTTGAATGTACACATGGACATGCCCATAAAGAACCTAATCCTTTCTAACACACCACACCAAAGTCATCAGCTAAACAATTTCAGTGGCACAGCCTGGTAAACAGAACTTGTAACCACCAGTCCCTAGCATGGACTTGAGCAAAAAGGAAAAGATTATGCATGACCTGCCTTGGATCAGGCTATGAAGAATGAAGCGTGCATGATTGATGCAACCTCCACGTGAGTGGTGGTGAATATGTATTAGTTCAGCTCATTACTTTGTTCACGGGTTTGAGCTTCCCCTTGTCATTACTGTATGCTCGAAGGTGGCTCGAGATTAGAGCTTTTGTTAGGCTCCTTGGAGGTATTTACTGAAGTACACATGCAAATAGCTTTCTCTCTAACTTTCCAAGGTCACCGGCACAAGCCTTCACCTCACCTTTGATAATCTGTTGCCGTCAGCTTTGTGTGGCTGCACTTTGGATGACAGGGAGATCAAATAACCCCTCAATCAAATAACCTCTTGTTTTCAGTAGGTTTGTGCTGGAGCTGCTGGCACGTGGCTGTGATGGTGATGTGCACCCACAGCCCCTTCCCTCTGCCCCGGCTCACAGGCAGACACAGATGGAAGGCAGGATGGGGCTTTTTGGGCAACCCAGAGCCAGCCAGAAACATGTCCCCCAGCTCCTCTGGGGTCCCAGGGAAGGTGGCAGCATGCGGCTGTCCTGTGCCAGGCAGAGGGGTCCCCTTCCTGGGAAAGCGGCTGCTGGGAGCAAGCACTGGAGGGGAAAAGGCTGCAGGGAGGCAAGTTCAGCAACAAACCTCCTCCTTCAGCCTCAAACCAGAACAATGTACTAATGGGGAGAAATATTCAGACTTGTGCAGAAACCAGCTTCTTTGGAAGCCAGCAGCAGACATGGATGGTCAAGACCCGGTGCATCCCTCCTGGAGCGTGCAGGTGCTAGTCGTGGGCAGAACACTACTCTTCAAGGGGTGCTCATCCTCAGGCAACAAGGAGGAGAGAGTATGAGCTCTTCTATTCCTTTCTCCAAGCTCCTTCCTCAGGCAGACTGCCTGCAGTGGTCAGAGGATGATTAGTGAGGCTCAGCAGTAATAGTACCCCGCAGAAGAAATGGATTTATTTTTCATTTCATTTGTCACTGCATCTCCAATGACAAAAATTGATGTACTGAGCACCTCAAATAACACACATTTCTCCAGAACTCATTGTTGCTTCTGGGAAACTAATGAAAAAAATTGCAGAGACCTTTCAGGACAACACGGGGAGCACAAAGACCCTTCCATGATATCCTGGTGGTGGTCAATGCCCAGCATTGCCAGTGAGGGCCCAGGTGACCGCAGAGCCCCAGGTGCAGCAGGCTGCTGGTCCCCCAGGCCACATTCACAGCAGAGGGACTGGGGTTTCTTCCCTGTTTGACTCTGGATCCTGATAGCATTACCCCTAACAGAGTGCTGGCTCTGGGGGTTTGAAACAGGGAGAGGAACAGCTACTCATGTAGCCCACTGGTGACTTAGTCTTTCACTGTGCTCACCACTTTCCCATCCTTCTCCTCAGGGAAAGAGTCTCTCTCCTTAGTGTTTCTTCAGGACCTGATAACTCACATAATCAGCTCTGTTCCACCTGCCTCGATCCTCTTGGAGCACTTCTCACAGACTGGAGAAGTGGGCCTGTGAGAACCCCATGAGGTTCCACAAGGCCAAGTGCAAGGTCCTACACCTGGTTCGGGGCAGTCTCTGATTTCAGTACAGGACAGAGGATGATGTGATTGAGAGCTGCCCTGCAGAGAAGGACTTGGGGGTGCTGGTCGATGAGAAGCTCGACATGAGCCAGCAATGCATGCTCGCAGCCCAGAAAGCCAACTGTATCCTGGGGTGCATCAAAAGAAGCGTGGACAGCAGGTCGAGGGAAGGGATTCTGCCCCTCTATTCCTCCCTTGTGAGACCTCATCTGGAGTAGTGTGTCCAGTTCTGGAATCCGTTAAATAAGAAGGATATGGAGCTGTTGGAATAGTCCAGACGAGAGACCTACAAAGATAATCCAAGGGCTGGAGCGCCTCTGCTATGAGAACAGGCTGAGAGAGTTGGGGTTGTTCAGGCTGGAGAAGAGAAGGTTCCGAGGAGATCTTTTAGCGACCTTCCAGTACCTGAAAGGAGCCTACAAGAAAGCTGGAGAGGGACTGTTCATAGAGGCTTATGGTGATAGGACAAGGGGGAACAAGTACAAACTGGAGAGGGGCAGATTTAGGCTTGACAGAACAAAGAATTTCTTTGTGAGAGTGGTGAGGCACTGGCACAAGTTCCAAGGGAGGTTGCAGATGCCCTATCCCTGGAGGTGTTCAAAGTCAGGTTGGATGGAGCCTTGGGCAGCCTGGGCTAGTGGGAGGTGTCCCTGCCATGGCAGGAGTGTTGGAAGTAGATGATACCCATATAGAATACCCAAAGTATTCTATGATTCTGTGATTCTATGATTCTATGACTTTGGGGGATCTGTAGTGCTCATACCCTTCAGGCAGACTTTGCCTCACTGGCTCATTGGCTCATACTAAACCTTTTTCCCTGCAGTATCTTCTGTACTGGTTCTTATGTCTCCAGGTATCTGGGTTGCTTGATGTCACTGAGGCACTGGAGAGAAATGAGATGTTCCTTGTGATCTCTAAAGGTCTCTCTCCCAGGTTAATACAGTTAGAATTCTATCAGTTTAGTCCAGCCAAAAGCTCAGGAGGCTTTTCTGTTTATTGTCCTGGGCTTCACTGTGAGACCACTTCCATCTCCTTTCCTCAGGTTGTTTTTATTACCAAGGAATTTGCACAAATATTTTGTGGTGCATTAGTGTCAGACTAGTGGTCCTTTCTGAGGAAAGTCAAGTTGATTGTATCAAGTCTTTTAACCAACAGGTCAGCCAAGCAAGGTGAGCAGCGTCTGGATAAGTGTTTCTCATATTGCTTTGACTCAGCTAGAAGACCTGAATACAATGGCTCATAGAAAAGGAGGAAACAAACCCAACTTTGCAACCAGCTACTCATTTAGGTTGGGACTGTCTGGAGATCAGCTGAGGGCTAAGAACACCCTTTATTTTTTAATGCACTCATTTGCCCCACCATCATAAAAGCAGGATCAGAGTAAAAAACAAGTCTTCATTTTTTTTCTTCCATCACTGCTTATTTCCTTCCTGAAGCGATAATCCTTGGAGCCATCACAACTGGTTGCTATGGAAGTGACTGAAAGCACAAAGAGAGGATTATGGTTTCAGGTGAGAAAACAGCAATGGACATAGACAAGCTCCTAAAATCCAGTTAGTCTCAGAAGCAACACTAAGGAGATGCCTGTTTTATTTGCCATATTTGTGTGTTAGCTTCAGTTTCACAACACCAAAGCGGCAGATTGGAACTAAACAAGTCACACATAGATAAATGGAGAGGGGACTAGAAAGGCTGGGGGAGGGCTCTGTGGGTTTGCTCCCAGAAATGCAAAAGCATCCTGGAAATCTGGGCTACTTTCCCCCATTCTCAGATTTCACTAAGTTACTACCAGTTTGAAATTTGTTTGATCTGGGGCCCGAAGCTGGATCCAGGCTGCTCTGCAGAATTTCTGCAGTGATGCAATGACAGACATCCAGAGACACGGTCTTTTGTTGCTGAAAGAATGATCTAAAAAATCATGAGATAAATTAAAAGGAGATGCTTTTATTGAAGGAGGATGTTTCATTCCAGCAAAGGATGTACCTGCACACAAATCCCCAAAGGAGATGTATTCGTGGGGATGTCTTTACCAAGTCCCAAAGCAGAGCAGCAATCCTGAAGTCCAGGGCCATGGCAGCCAAGGTGCTGAGGACAGAGACAGCAGGCAGAAGAGAGAGCCATAGCCAGCTGACCAAATACAGAGCTTCATTTCTTTCCTTTTAGGACACTCCCATCAAGCCCAACCAGGTCATTGCTGTGAGTTATGAAGTTTGGTGAAGGGAGGGCAGACTCGACAAGCATTTGTCCTGCCCAGCAAACATCTCTCTCCAACACAGTTTTGCTCACATCATTCTGCTGGTTGAGGAGCAAAAGGGCACTTTGCATGAGGAGGACTCATGCTCTTGCTATGTTAAGTCTGGGTCTGGGGGATAAAGCTCCAGAGATTATGGTACAGGTGCCTTACAAGGAACTCAGGTCATCCTTCCTCCTCCCAACATCTTCTGCCAGGGTCTGTAACACTACACTTGTGTCTAGGTAGAGAATATAGCACACTTTGGCTAGCTAGGGTCTGAAAATACATTAAAAAAAAGTCTCTCTGCTGGCACAGCTCAGGGAAACTGTGCTAGAAATAGCTGTGCTTATGCATAGCTGTCAAAAACAGACTGTCGCCGGTGCCGCTTGAACGGGAGTGGGGCCAGGACCTTGCCGCCTGGCAGGAGGAAAAGGACATGTCAAAGGTTTGCCTTTGTCCCCAGACCGAGGATCAAAAGCCAGGGAGTCGATTTTGCTCCATGCCAAGGAATTTCCCTGCTTGGCATATCAGGAGGATTGTGCCCCCACCTGCTCCAGCCTCAGGCACTTGTAGGGCTGAGGTAGGAGAAGACCATTAAACCCCCACCACCTTGAAGAGGTAACCCCAGATGAGCCCTGTGAGGAACATTTGGCAGCAAATTCCTAAGTGGATTTTTCCACTTAGACAAACTGCTTTTAATTAGACTGGACAATGTGAGGAACTCTCAGAAGCTCTTCGGCAATTTTCTTTGGCCAGGAGCAGTAGGTCTATCTAATGAAATACCTGGTCAGAAAAAGGAGTTACAGGGTCTTATTTGATAAGTTGAAAGGGAAAAAAAAACCAAAGCAGCCTCACAGATATTTGAGTCATGACATGGCTAATTACACAGGCTCAATAAAACAGCAAATTAGTACTACAGTTGTGAAATATATAATAAAAAAAAGTATGACATCAATGTAATTGCAGGAAAGAAAAGGCTGCTAGATGCTAACCATTCTCATGTACAGTTTCAGGTTAAAAGGGAGACCTTTTTCATCTTCTGAGCCTCATAAAAAACCCTGATGTTCCCCACACTGAGAGAGGAAAGGTGGCTGTGATTGAATCCCAGGGTACTAGCTGTTCCTTATTTCTCAGCGCTGACACACAGTTGTGACAAAGAATTATATATTACATTCATCACGCCTGCTCTCCAGGCATGATCCCCAAATAATTAATCCTTTTAGCTTGCAGGAGCTGCCATCTGGCCAGTTTCCAATCAACCTGGCTTGTTTTACTACTGAGTTGCCAGTTGCCTGCACTCATGTGGGCATGTAGGGTATCTGCTTGCTTCAGGTGCCTGGGATTTCTTTGCATTTTAAAATGCAGATTCAGATATGCCATGTGCTGCCCAAACACAGAGAACATACCGGCCTTTGCATCAAAGAACTTACTGTCCAGAGGGAGAAGGAGCTGGAGCTGCACGCAGCACATAGCAAAAGACTCAAGCAGACTTTGTTTGTTTTATGTTGAAAAACTTAATCTGAATAAAAGGCACAGAATAAAGTTCAACAGGTTTTTTTCTCAGTCCTCTTAGTCCTGCAGCACAAGCATGGCAATTAATTAAAAAAAGGGAAGAAAACTCTTTTGACACTACAAGTCTGGAGAAGGAATGTGGAACCAAATAGGGTTTAAAAGAAGCAAAATTGTCTTTGCTCCGATGTGTCTTATCTGCTTTCAGTGTGGAAGGCAACCCTGCAGAAGAGAACTGAAGCTCTGGAGCAGCTATCCCACATGGGGACATCTAGATCTTCTTACAAGGTGATTTCTGGAATCATCCTTAGACTCTCTGTGGGACAGGACCATCTAAATGCTTTGCAGCACCCTGTGTTGAAGCCAGTATGCACATAATTAATGAACGTCTGTGTGTTTCTGAAAATAATCTCATTTACAGAAAGTATTGAGGAGAAATCATTTCCCTGAGGTCAATATCTTCCCTCTTTGCTCTGACACTGCTGCTAGGTTAGTAAAAGTATGGACCTGATCTTGGGTCTCCTGCTGCTCCCTGATGTGGTCAGTGTGGAGCCACATCTGCTTGGCTTGTCAGAACACCTACTGGATCAGATCTGCAGGTGGAAAAACACTTACTTGGTGAACCCTTCCAGGTCTGAGCTATCAAACTGCTTGAATCCAAGGGAATTTGGGTAGCTGTGCATATGAATAACTGTCCAGTGAATGTATCTATTGCACTTAAGCAACGGGATACTGAGGGAATGTAAAAGATAAGGAGCTACAGAGAGGTGTTTCTGAAAATCTCAGAATTGGATTCAAATCCAGAAAAAGGCAGTCAAATGCTTTATGAACATTCCCAAGTGAGTGTGCTCCAGCTGGGTAAGGGACATGAAAACATGCTATGGTTCTCCATGGTGCAGTTCTTTTCTGAAAAAGGGCTTTCGAGATGAAACTTGTGGATCTATAGAGACCATTTGGATGACAAGTGAAAGCAGAGGCGTATTTACAGAGATGCTTTTCTGGCTCAACCTAAAATGAGAAACTTTCTTCCTCAGGCTACCTGACCAATATTAAGAAATAAAGTGCTGCTACTTAAATTAGGCTCCTGGTGATCCCCGAGGAAGCCATCATCATCAACACAGACTCCAAGAAGAGTTATGGCAGGGCTTCTGTCATTCAAGTTGGAGGAGAAATCTTAGCCTATTGTCTCTGGGGTATTTTCCCTCTGTATGACAAACAAAAAGAAATACCCAAAGCTTTGTTCTCCACTTCATTTTTGTTACAGTCAGTTGATAACTGAGACAGAGGCTGAGACAGAGGAATGTTGGGTTTTTTAATGAAACTTTTGTATTTCCATTTAATACCCTGCAACTTTCAACATTTCAAACTTCTCTAGTGACAGTCTCTTCTCTGAATCTGAATCAAAGCTGCTCAGCCTAACCTGTCTCAGAAACAAAACTCTGCTGCTCACAGGCTTCACTTGAAAAGAAACAATGAACAATTACTCCCCCTACGCACACACGTTAGCATGTGGAATTCCTTTTTGCTAAATCCCAGACTACATAGTAGTTCTTTACTGGTATCAGATGAATTGTTATATAGCTGAATAACAACATTTCTCAACTCATAATCTCTGTTGGAGTTGGGTGGATGCTGGATATCCTTGGCGTGAGTTGGCTGCAATAGTCTGCCTTGAAAGAGACCCTTTATTTTTAAGGTTATAAGGGAGCAGGAACTGAAAACTAACTATGAGTATGCTAACAATATATTCTTCCAAACAAAGAAGTGAACTGATCAGATCCATACTGCCATGAACTCTTTGCTCCTTTTAACTTTCAGGTTCATGCTTAATGAACTCGGAAGTGCTGTTGGGGGAGCAGGGGACTTTTGGAAAGCATCCCTAGGAGCTGGGGCTGCAGGTAGCAGCTCACAGGTGAGATGGTGACTGACAACTCTATGTGGGGAGGATTTGGGTTAGTTTTGGGGCTGCCTATGAAGAGTTGGCCACAGAAGCTGTCCTAGACCTGGATGGTGGAACTGACCCCAGGCCTCTGGAGATCACCAGATGTCCTCTCAAGCTACCTGCCTTGCTCATCTTGCAGCCTGCTGCCTGAAGCATCTGTCCCTGAATCTGTCCTGTTGAACAATTTAGTTTGTTACTAAAATGAGCCTCAAGGGTTAATTCTTCCTTGTTTCTGTGATTCCTCTCCCAAATACTGGGTGTGTTACCTTGTTTTCCCCCTGTACTCCCTCCTTTTTTCCCCAAGCAGAGCTTTGCTGGAAATTTGGTCCCCTGCCACAATTCTTGCAACACATTTGCTCACCTAAAAGTAAGTGCTCTGTTAGCAGGAGAAATCTTTTGACAGGGCAACAAAAGAACAAAGGACTAGAGATTCACAGAAATGAAGGTAAATGATATTTACATAAAGGGCCTCACTAAAATCTGCTTGTTCGCCAGCCCAGTGAACTTGCTGCCCAGGGCTTTTTAATTTGGGTTTGGATTGTTTCTTTTAATACATGCTGGAAGCAAATTTATTTTCTTAAAGTTTTAACAAGCACCTTCAGACTTCTGAATGGCTCATCAGCCTACTTTGGCATGACAGATTTCCTCAAAATGATTCATTTTTGTGGTTGAAAGAAGCACTGTATAAGTGCAAATCCAGCGCAGCAAGAGGAGCAAGTGAGAGTACAGCTTTCACAACAGATGGCTTCTGAATACCCAGGTGAATTGACTAAGGCTGTGACCACTTTTCAGAGAGGGGAAAAAAAAACTGAAGAGTCTCAGGATGTACTACAGTATTTAATGAGATCTCCCTCCCTGCCTGAAGGTAAATGGGTCACTGCTGGATAAGGAGCTTGACTGTGTTTTCTCACTAGACTGACAATTGGGTAACTGCTGCGTGATGGCCCCCTGCCTTCCCAGCTCTGCCCTTTCTGTGAAAAATACATATTATGGTGAGGAGGGGAGGTTTTCAAACAACTCTCTTTCATGGCAATCTCAAGCATCATCTCCCTTCTTGCCTAAGGACTCCCGCGTATCATGGTGTGGGGCAATGAAGGCGAGCTGGAGCCTTTTGGTGGTAGATGAGCTGCTTTGTATCTCACATTTGAGTAATTCAAGTTTAGAAACAGATCGGTGCCATTGTTGGAGGTTTTCATGTTTTAGTTGAGAGTGGATTCTCCCTATAAGGACAAGCACAGGCGCGGTACCCGTGCAGCAGCAGGAACAGACAGTCGTCACCTCTGTCTGAGGGTGTGTCGAGCAATGAGGCAATGGGAGCAGCAGGAAAAAGCAATAAGGAAATGCTGAGGCTAGCGCGTATATATGGGATTAGCCAGCTGGTAGCTCTGTGTGTATGTCTACGGCTACAAACGTAGCGCAGTGTAGTTGCAACAGTTAGCTGGACGAGTACCCAGTGATTAATGGAGAATGGTCTGCGTAACAGCTTGGGAATATTTATATAACTGACAATTCCTTACAAATAACTCTCATTATCCTCTAATACCAAGCTACCTCCCTTCAAACCTAATTGAAAGGACATTTAAGATGTTTAATTTAGTGTTTTCCCCATATAACCATGGGATATATTCACCCTCTTATTCTCTAGTGTGAGGGGAAACTGAATCAGCATCTTCCACTTCTCCAAAGTGGTTTCTCTAGTTTATACAGTGTCTGGAGGCCATGAGGAGTTTTCCCGGTAAAAATGAAAGAGCTGTTGCTACAACAAACAACTTGCTCACTTTGCCTACTTATTCGGGTCCTCAGATATACTTTAAATAAGAAAGCATGTGGTTCTGATGATGCAAGAGGTCACTACTAATGCTCATACCCGTTAATTAAATATGTACAAATAACATGTAAGTGATACATCCTTGATCTGGTAGCAGAATGCCAATAAAGAAAAAAATGGGAACAAAATCCTGGTGTGAAATGTTTTGGGCATGTGTGTTTTTTTTGTTTACTCCAATGTGACCCCTCCATACACACATTACTTATCTCTGAGTCAGCAAAAGCCAAGCTCAGACCAGAGGTCACCTTTCATCTTCAGGGCAAGGTTTTTCCTTATACTTTTCCTTTTTTACATGTATGCAGTTGGAAACAAAAATCTATATTTTAAAATTAACACATTGCCTTATTTTTATAACATCAACGCCTTGCCTGAATTTATTCTACCAATTGTTTAAACTTGCTTTGTCAAACAGATTCAAGTTTTTAAGTATCCAACTACATAAATAATACTTATCTCCCATCTCCACTTTTATTATTTAGCATGTTCAAAAAAATATTTTGTTCAGCTCTGATTGCCATTTAATCTTGTAAGCATCTGGGACCATTGCTGTGGAGGTCTGCTCCCAGTGCTGCAGTGAATGTGTGTGGAGTGCTGTGTCTCTTGGTAGGAGACAAAATAGGAGGCCTGGCCTCACCTTAGCCACAGCAAATAATTTTACCCTAAGATCTGATTTTATTATTGTCGTATGACACTATGTGGAACCTATCTGATGCAAAAGAAATAAAAAAGAAAAAATACGGTCTTTTTTCCTATGAAAAACTTAATATACATACATATTTGATGCTTTGGGGGGGATTCTATCAAACAAAAAGTCATCTCCTGAATGCTGGCCTTTCAGGAAAGCACTGATAATAACAAGTCCTTTTTGCACAATTGCAATAATTTAGGGAAAAAAAGTTCCAATTGTAAAAAATGTGGAGGTTCGCTGACCGGTTATAATTATTGCCACCTTTTTTCTTCCTATTGAGACAACAGCAACCAGATTGCTGGTCTGAAAGTGATTAAGCCCATTGCTGGTCCAAACCTCCGGCTCTGGACAACAGTTGTAAAGTGGGGGTCCCAGAAGAAGGTGCTGCATATTGCAGGCAGGGTAGAGGGTCCCAGGCTGAGAGAGCAATAGAGTGGTGGGCTTGCCCTCACCAGGCACCGAGGAGAAGTATGTTGATTGTAGGGACCTGAAATTAGGGGTTATGTACAGAGATTTAGAAACCTCTGAGACTGGAGTGCAGAAGGTTGTGCAGAAGACCTAAATTTTGGAAGCACGTGGGTGTTGGGCTGCCTCTGTCTTGCAGCTGAACTTCCCCCTGCACACGAGAGCAAGAGCGAGAAAAGGAGTTGGAGAAAAACAAATGGGCGGTGGAGGTGAGAGGGAGTGGAAGCCAATATCTGTGTTAGACTTGTGGGAGCAAGGCGAGACGTAGTAAGGAGTAAGTAGGTGCCTTGTAATTCCCTGTACATATGTTTTGGGTGGGTTAATAGCTTGACTCAGCACAGAGGAAAGAGATGATTTCCTTCTCAAGCATAGCTCATGAACTCAAACTAAGCTTTTGATTCACACTTCGAGTGGGTTAGTTTCACAAGTCTTCTAGTGAATCTTTGAAATGGGATAAGAGCAAAACCACAGTAAAAAAAGGCTTCTTGCATTTCTGAGCACACAACCACTGCAGTTTCATTATGATCTAATGTTTCATTTACCAAACCTTGGCTTGAGAAATAGCAGACATGGTAAAACACAATCGCTGAAAAAAGGATACATTGAAAAACAAAAAGCTAGAGCTCTAAAGCAGAAAATGGGTGGTCTTATAATTAAAGTGCAGCTTCTTTCCTTTAAATTTATTACTGCTCTGAACCTGAAACTGCCAGGCGCCTTCAAGAAGCAAGACTAAACAGTAGAAAGTACAATGCCTGTGTGCCCCAGGAATGGAAATGCAATACTGAATCCTCATCCCTGGCTTATGTGGTTCAAGCTACACATCACAGCCTCTTCATCGATGGGAGCCTCTCAGTAGCTGCCAGCGAGATGTTGGCCACCTCTCAGGTGACCCACATGAATGCTGAGGATGGTGTGGATGTGCTGCATGGACCACTCAGCCACAGCCCATCTGCCACAAAGCACTGTTCCAACTTTAGTGTGACTCAAAAATCTTTCTGCAGTTGCTGGGGGTGGCCCATTTCACAGCAGAGATTGGTGCCGGCTACTGCAGGATCAACAGTCTAGAAAATGCAGTCTTGAAAACTTAACAGCACTAGCTTTTTAAATGACAGAAAGCTGAAAATGCAGGAAAATGAAGACAGAAGAGCTGGAAAGCAGCTCTTTCTTGGTGTCATCTTATTGTCTCTGTCTCTGGCAAACCAGTAGCTGCCTCATGAATGAGGGATGTGTTTGATTTGATAAGCTGAGAAAGTGTTCTTCCAGAGAGCTGGCATCACTGCCAAACATGTTACTACTACTACTGTGGCCGGTCCTTTAAAAACTACCCATGTTTTAAATTCTCAGACAATTCCCTCACAGAGCAAGAGCTGCCTGCAGCTCTGCTACCCTGCTGCTGAGGTGAGAAGGGGGGAACTGCAGGATTAAACCAAAACTTAGACAAGTTTCTAGCCCTTGTGACTGTGATGGAGAAGCCTAGCAACTTGATAGCACACACCTCAAGAGCTCAGAAGACAGAAGGCAAGGAGATGATCTGGTGCTGGTTGTCTTCTAATATTTCCTAGGTTTTAAACCAACAAAAAACCTTGCATACTATTTTGCAGCATTGTTCAGCTGTTTTAAAGTGTGTGATGAGCTTCAGAAAGCGTCTTTTAATCAGCCAACAAACTGCACGCATTTCTGACAAAAGAATAAAACAAATTGGTACCTTTAATTCCCTCACTGAAGCAAAGTAACATTAAAAATGGAAAGCCTGCAAAACTGAAGTAATGCGTACAGGAATTCTGTTGTTGTTTTTTTATTCCTACACACATGCCATCGGGGTGAGGTAGTGTTTGTACTTCACTCACAGCGGCTGGGAACGTCACTGTCTGGCACCACACAGGTAATATATTCAGGACAGGTTACAGGTGGTGGCACAAGGTTGCACTTGTTTTTCTTTCCTTTTTGATTAAGCATGTTCATTCTGTACCAAGGTCATAGCGTGTGGGGGAGAGGAAGAAAAATTAAAGGGGAAAAGAATGTGCATTAAGAGATGGAAATGAAGAAATTCTAGCAACTGCATGCAGCACAGCGCTTGTTGGAGGAGCTGATTCAGTGCTTGGTGAGCCCCGGAGGTCTCCTCACTGCTCTTCCAGCCCCATCGTGCACTGGGTCAGTTTGCCAGTGTGAGCCATTGTCCATCCTCCCTGTCTACCCCTGCTGAAAGCCAGGTGCTTTCAGACCTTGGATGGTGAAGGCTTTCAGGATGGTGTGAGGAAGAACTATGAATGCAGGTACACAATGTTGCCATGGGCTCCTTTTTGTGTTTCCTGGCTTCTCTTTGCATCCAAAATTGGGACATCAGGTGAAGTTTGCCAGAGCTAACCCAGGTGAGGGGAGTGCCAATCTGGGCTCAATGATAATACTGTTGCCCCCATCCCATTTACAGCCCCCTGATTTAACTCAGTACGGTGCACGAGTCCAGACCCTTAGTGCCTGAAACTGTAAAACTGTTGGGTTTTTAACAGCTTAGTAAGTGGTTTGCTTCCTGCATGAGTTTTGCTATTGTGACTCTGTTTATTTCAAGAGGACAGACTGAAAGAAACATAGGAAGCTGAGGGCACTTGCCATTAGAAATGCTACCTAACTGAAAGGGAAATAGTTTTTAGTCAGATTAAAGTTTACTATACATTAATTAACACAGCCAAATGTAACTTGACTATCAGAGACAGCTGAGGCAAAAACCCCCAAGCTAACCTCAGCTCATACAGCATGGATTCAGCTCCTTTGTTGCTGACATTGAAGTCTTTCTTCTGGAGCTGTCTGAGGCCAAGGCCCTGGAGGGTTTCTTTTTTCAAGCTGACCACTAACAAGATGTAAAGAGGAAACTCGGACACTCCCGATAATGTTAAGGTAAAACAAACAAATGGTTTATTAAAAAAACCCCAGCAAATGAAAAAAACTAGTCACTCAGGACTCCTGTATAAATCATAAAAATATAACTCCCTCAGTTATGTCTCAACACATTCTTTTTTTTTCTGCCATGATTTCTGTGGTTTTTTTTTTTTTTTGGTGCCTGGAAAGATTATCCATGATTTGTACGCAAATGTATAAGAAGTTATTGGCAATGGGGACCTTAAATAGTCACTAAGCAGCCCCTTCTCTTCTAGCATCTCTCCTCCAGAAACCCATACTCTAGCAGATGAAAACACCTCAGAACAGGAGCCAAAACTGCTCTGAGCTTCCAAAAATATAGAAAAAGAGAGCAAATCTTCAGTCTCTATGGTATCCTAGGAGGTGGATGATGCTCCATGCTACAGAAAAAGGAAGGACAAGAGCCTTGTCCTCTCCCCAGTCTGACTGAGAGGTGGCAGGGGTCACCCTTTTCTTATTCTACATCTAGTAACCAGTTTAACCTTGAACACAGAAGCAAGAGATGGCAGCTTTTCAGGACTTTGAAGGGCTTTCAAACCCATGAAAACATGCAGGTCATCCAGCCCTATGTCCTGTCTTCAGCTGTATCACCCATTGTGGCGAGCTGGGTCTTGGAAGCAGCCTGGGAGGGGAGGTGTTTTCCAGGCTGTTGTGGCCAGTCATCAGAAACATGTGATCATTTAAACTGCAAACATAAGGTGCTCACAAATACAATTAGTGAAAGGTAATTAAGTTTCTTTCGTTGGAACCTGGAGGCAGGCTAAAACATTTGTGTCTAAGAGGGATTTCATAAAGTGCAGCTCATTTGTGTAAAACATGAGGGAGATTTAGGGTCTTGACATTTTATGAGATTTGCAATAAATGTTGATTTCAGTTACAGAAATGAGACAGGCTGCTATGCTATAGTCAGTATTTCTGCTTCCTCTTTGTTTGAAAATGGAAAGTTGTGTAGAGGAGAAAAAAAAAAAGATTAAAGATGAAACAACTCTGAACAGGATGAGAGAGGTTCATTTAAGTTTTGGGTGTAGTTTCAGGTTGTTCTTTATTTTATCTGAACTGGTTGTCCCACCCCTAATTACAACACTGTTAAGACATTCCCGGGTGTGGCCACTTGAAATTCTTAAGTGGGCAAAAATTTTCAGCTATGTAATATATGCGAGGTGTGTACCAGCAGACCACTTTGCGTAGCCCAGCATGGTCCTGCCGGCTTCTTCAGTGGCTTCTGACACTATGTTTGCTGTAGCTTTAACACAGGAATGTCGCATCATTCCTCTTTATAGAATCTGAGTCTTAGTCAGCATGACAGAGGGCTGTGCTCTCGCAGCCACAGTTCAGATGCTCAGATATAGGAGCAAAAGGATCATAACAGGTCCCACTGTGTTTTCATTGAGAGTTTGCAGTGTTGGGAATTTTTTCTCTTCAAGTTTATTCAGATTGCACTGCTGGCAATCTTTTCCAACTGCTTCTCTGTCAATGGGTTTTTCTTGAGCTAGGTAAAATTTTCAGTTCGCAGAGCAGATGGTGCAGCAACGCACTTGGCTTTGACTCACCAGTAGTTTTTATCTTCTTTCTTAGGATCTGGTGTGAATCACAGTGCATGCGAGACAGCAATTATAGTACAGTTGTGCACGAAGCCTCCTCTGGATTATTTGATAGCTTGTTAGCAACCAGCGGACTAATTTGGCTTTGAAACGCAGAGTTTCTGCCTCATCTGACTCCATGAAGACTAGGAACATTTGGACAGCTCTCCCAGATAACATTCTGCTGCTTTTTCAAAGTATACATTGCTACCAGCCACACGGACATTTACAGTTACCATAAAACCAAAACCACTGAGGGAAGTGGGTTGAAAGCCAAGAAGGACTGATCCATCATCCAGTAGTGCAGGCCATGGTGCTGAGTTTCACTGGGTATGCATGGGAACCCTCAAAGTTCAGATTCTTGGTTTGTTCTGCTAAGCATCCCGAAGTTATATACCCATCTATAATTTATTTAAACTATTTCGATCTAGTGTGTTGGCTAGAGAACTCAGTAAGTGAGAGAAATATGCCTTGGTCTCACTGGCTAGGCTAGAAGGATAATGTAATGAAAGTGCCTAGGATAGCTACGTCCTCCTGCACAATCGTTTTTCAAGTTAGCTGGCTGATAGTCCCATGGAAGCTCTTTAGTATTGTCTAGATTTGGTCTTGTTCTTCATTCCTCTGAATTGATTTGCCTGTGGATGGTCTAACATTGGAAACAGTGTGAGAATTGCCTTTCCCTTTAGCCTTACTTGTTAAGAAATGTGGACATTTAGGAGCTCTCATTTACATCTCTAGGGAGCCAACTTTGCAGCACCTGAAGGCGTGCATGCACAGCATCTTGCGGTTCTGTGTGGGAAGTCTCTGGGGGAATCCCAGGTTTGAGAGAAGTGTAGCAGTGTCAATACAATGTGATATTAATGCAAAACCTCCGTGCTAAACCATGCATTTATGCCCTCTAAGTCAGCCTGAGCTGCATGGCTCAGGTCTGAGCTGACCTCGTGCAGTTTGAGTAAATAACCTGCATCACTTCGGAGATCCTGCCTGCTGAAAGTCTGAAGGCTGAGCTGGGTGGAGAACAGACTTGAACTGGGGTTCCCTTTCTGCTTCCCTGTTCAGAGGGGCAGGGATGAAATTCTAGCCTGGTGATGGAGGTGCCCATGTGATAGATGAGACTGGAGCGCTCATCTCTGACTAAGTGAAGGTTTTAAGTTGTCATGCAAAGTGAAAGGTTGTCAACAGGAGAAACTGAGCTCTGCCCTTTGTGTTCCCTTTGCTGCTCACTGTCGTCTCATATGTTCAGGACAGTTCTCTAAAGGACACAAGGTGGGGGTCAGACTCCTTTGAGAGGAAAAAGGGAAAATATCTCATCTCCTGCAACCCTGATGAATGATCTGACTGCTGAGCCATTAGATAAGGGATCATGCCTGCTATCCAAGCATTGCAGGAAACCAGTTCTTCACCTCCTTTGCTTGTTTTACCAGTGGCCCAAAAGAAAAATATTTTATCTGGGGCAAATGTAATATTGATGCTTAGCATCCAGCAATTCCTCCTGCTTACAGGGTTGCAGGATAATTGAAAACACAACGTTATCTGAACCCTTTCCTGTAAGTTTTTTTCACTTGATCATAAGACAAATGGAAAAAATGCTTATTTACATATTTAAAAGGTAAGCAGGAAATCTTGTGTGCTAAATACTGAATAATTCTGCAAAAATACTGAAAATGATCAAAGAATAAACAAAACTTTGCCTTTCCTTATATACTCTCTCTCCACCTTTTTATCTTACAATTTCTTTGTGTAGGTCAAGTTCTGCAAACTTAGAATTTATTTTTCAAGGATACTCTTGGTGCCAAACACCTGATAATTTAGGTTTGTGATCCAAACTGGCGTCATTAAGAGAGGTACTGGGCACAAGGTTGCATTGTGTGTTCCATAGGCCTATAAGAAAGCAAATCTGACAGGTGGGAGCGTTTGAGACTACTGAGAGGTGATATAACACGCTGCTTCTAAAATACTTGATGTTGGTTCTTTCATTCAATAAAAGAATTTACAATAGTTGCTTCTATGAAATAGGAGGCATAGCAACATTGTGAAGGAGACAGAAAGACGGTCAACTAATTGTGGTAAACTTGCTATTAAAATAAACGGAAAAGTTTGAGGTTTGTGGGACACGCTTCCCAGGATTTTTCTGGCAGAAGGCTCATCAAGGACAGCGCACATCAGAAGACTGAGAAGAACTCTTTTTTGTTATGGCAACAAGAACAACAGCAACACATAAACACAAGCCCTAGATAAACTAGAAAGGTTATCTTTCTTTTAAAAGCCATCCTTGCCATAGATCAAGGCTCATAAACAGTTTGTACACTTCCCAAAGTCAGGAAACCTTACTGATGTGTGACTGTGCATAGCAATGTCCATTTGCTATGTACCTGCTGCCTTTGCAGGCCTATGAGTGAGCACTGCACTGATCTCACTTAGAGACGGTGCATGTCTGAGCAGTAGGTTAAAGCAATAGCCACTTTACTATATAGGTGTACCTCCATGCTATTATAAATGTACGTGTTCTCAGCACACGAAGGACATGAATCTGTTAGGGTGAGTACAGGGGAGGGTCATGAAGATGATCAGAGGGCTGGAACACCTCTGCTATGATGGCACAATTAGGGGATGCATATCCTAGAGAAGAGAAGGCTCTGGGGAGACCTTATAGCAGACTTCCAGTGCTTAAAGAGGTCTACAGGAAAGATAAGGAAATGCTCTTAACCAGGGAATGCAGTGATAGGAAATAGTTGGAAGCTGAAAGAGCAGAGATTTAGATCACATATTAAGAAGAAAATTTTTGCTGTGAGGGCGGTGAGGCACCGGCACAGGTTGCCCAGGAAAGCTGTGGCTGCCCCATTCCTGGAGGTGTTCTAGACCAGGTTGGATAAGGATTTGAGCAGCCTGATCCTGTGGGAAGTGTCCCTGCCCATGTCAAGGGGGTTGGAACTAGATGAACTTTAAAGTCCCTTCCAAGCCAAACCATTTTATGCTTCTATGATTTGGTGATTCTATTTTAAGCCAGAAAATGTTGAAGAGTCTCCTAAGCATAAACAAAGACACTTCAGGAACTGGACAATTTCAGTAGATCTCAAACCGTACTTCGGTGTCTAGAGAAGGGCCAAATTTTTAGGGTATTGTGCCTGTGGCCAAAGAGGTAACTTCTACAAGCAGTTAAAATGCTTTAAGAAAAACAGTTACTATTTTTTAATGCTGAGATGAGATGGTAGCTTCTGCAAATCTTCATATGACCGAGGCTTGGTCTCTGTCTAAACATGTGTTCCCATATTTTTTGCCAGTCTCTCTGCAGTGAGTTGAAGTAAATCATACCACTGCTGAGGCTTTCAGACTGGTGTATTCTGTAATTTGCCTATATACAAACATCCTGGTGTACTCTCCAAGTGGTTGCTTTCTTTGATGTAACAGCTACCTGCTATGTTGCAGGAGAAAACACACAGAAAGGAAATGGTGCTGCAATGCAGCCTGCAAATTGCCAAGGTTGAACGTACAATGGCCAGTCAGAACCCTATTCACTAGTGATATTCAGCTAAGGTGCATGAATAACAGGTCAGGATGTAGCAGATTATAGTGGTGGGGAGAAGGAAAGTCTTGGATAACACAGGCTATAGGAAATGTTGAGACTAGATAGCTGAAAGGCATTCTATGGAATCAACCAGCACCTGCCCTGGGTGTGGAGCCAGGTCTGAGCAGTTCAACAAGACTTTCCTCCTTTGTGTCCTCTCAAGTGCATCAAAACTCCATGGTCCAGTGGGTCTTTTCCAACGTAGTGATTCTGTGATTCTGATTCTGTGAAAACAGTGCTTCCCAAGGCCCTGGGAGAGGGCTAATCAGCTAGAGCCCAGCCCCACATCCACACTGTTTGCCTTTTTAAGAAGACAGCATCATAACATGAGGAAAATGGTGTGACGGTTGCTATCGTGTTTCCTCTTGAGCAGCACAGAGGTTTCAGCTGCTGTGCCTCATTTCCTGCCTTCTTGGTTGTGACCCACATTTTAATCTAGGAAAAGAAATCCCTAGGGATGAGGGCAGAAGGAGGGAGAGCCCTAATGGCCATGTTCAGAAGCACAAAGAAATTAAAGTTTCCCCCTACTCTTTCTTACAGGCTGTTTTCTGCAGGAGGCTCCCCTTCACACTGTCCTATCCTGTCCTCCCCCAGAGGATTCAGTGAATGGAGTTCCCCGAAGCATCGGGGTTTCACTATGTGAATCATAACGCTTTCTTCTGGTGAGGTACTGGTGCATGCCAGAAAGCTCAGCCAGCCATTGCTTTCTGCCTCAAAGCTTATTCAGCAGCACAGAGTGATTCCCTTAAATGAGTGCTAGAAGTCTCAGTTACCAAATTCTGAAGTGTGAAGTCTTCTTTCCATTAGTTTCTGAAGGAGTCGACTTGTGTTGTCACCATTGAGTCTTCATCTTTTCCAGGCTGAACCTGTGTTTCTGCCTAGTGTCTCAAAACAAGAAGACAGATCTGTCAACTGCATCACCAGATTTTTCCAGGGGAAGCCTGGATGCAGCAAAAGGTGACCCTGAAAACAACTCACTTTGTGTGATATCTTTTTAATCAAACAAAGGTGACTCGGTCTCTTACAAAATGTCTTTGCCAGGCATTTGGGGACACGGCATATGGGGTGTATCTCATTCAGCTGTAAACACCTGCAGACAGCTCTGTGCCAGTCACTCTGGGCTCCCTTTATCATCAGCGAGGAGACACGGGAGTTCCCATGGCATAAATCATCTGATCTCTTTTAGTCATCTATGTGAGGATTAGACAAACTGTGTCCCAGAAATGCCAGCTTCTCTCCAGTTTCCATAAGCAGATAACTTGGGTATAAACATCCACTTTAGGAGTTTGCTTCCTATTAGTTCCAAACAGGGTTGTATCAAAGGAAATAGGAATTTCCTCCTTATCGTTCTCCCCTCTCCCTTTTCAAAAAATTATTTCTCATCTACTGTTGTTTTGGAAAATCTCTGGGTCTACACTTCTTGGGATCCACAAGAAAGCTGGAGAGGGACTGTTCACTAAGGCTTGTAGTGATAGGACTAGGGGCAGTGGGTATAAACTGGAGAGGGGCTTGACATAAGTAAGAATTTCTTCACCATGAAATTGGTTAGGCACTGGCACAGGTTGCCCAGGGAAGCTGTGACTGCCCCATCCCTGGAGGTGTTCAAGGCCAGGTTGGATGGGGCCTTAGGCAACATGGTCTGGTGGAAGGTGTCCCTGTCCATGGCTGGGGGGTTGGAAGTGGGTGATCTTTAAGGTCCCTTCCAACCCAAACTATTCTATGATTCTACACTGTGGTACTTATAGGACTAACTCTGCCTTCCTCCCCTCCCTAGTGTGGCATAAAACACCAAATCTAGGTGACTGTTTGCCATTTGAGGCACGACATTCTTCGAAGAAGCAGATGACCAAGTCTTGATGCAATAGCTGTTTCAGCTGGGGAAAAAAAAATCTTGCTTTCCATAAAGAATTTTGTGTCTTTGACACATTGAATACACATTTTTCTATGTTACATATCTGGGCATTGTAGACACTGTATGAAAATAAATTGTGGATATCACTGTTTGCAAGTTGGTCTGCTCTGTCCTAGCTATCCCTCTAGCAAATAGCTGGACCCTTGTTTAGGAGCTTGGTGAGCTTTAGGACAGGGTTTCCATCTTGTATTTACTCATTATTATGGTCATAACTGAGTGAGGTGTTTGTATACTTGGCCCCATCTGAAAGGAGCTACTCAAAAACTTGAGGCCATAATCAAGGGCTACTCATGAACTTGGGACTGGGCATGTGTTTGGGAACTCTGTTGAAGCAGGATCACTGTATGATTCCTCTTTCCTTACTGCTTACTTATTGTCTGTGTTTCTACTCCCCACAGGTGCTGGGAAAGACGTGTCCTTGGTCTCAGTCAGAAATGATATCACCTGCCCTTAGCGATGTTATTCACTCTCCTGCTGAGCTTAGGCAATACTGTAACATGCCTAAACAGTGCATCCACAACAAGGGATGGCATCATCTTGCTTTCAAAACAAACCTGTGGTGGGTGGAATGAACTGTGCTGAATGATGCTGGCCTGATTGATAACGATCAATGAAGAAACTTCTTCAGATATTCAGTCATTCATCTCTGGTCATCCTTGTTTTAGAGAGGATGGGAGCTGCTTGTACTCTTTGTCTTCATATCACCAAGACAAAGGAGAACTGCTGAAATTTTTTATACTTTTTAGTCAAATGTTCATTTAAATGGGTCAGTGTTAATCAATGAGAGGAAAAAGAGGGGCATTTCTGCATCACTTGATGTGATCATACCTAATCTGTCTGCTCAGTTTACCCTTTTTTTCTGCCCTAAATAAAAATCTACCTGCTCCTCTGAACAACAAAAAGCAAAAAATACCCCAAATCTGCCCATGTCCTATCCTGTGCACATACAGGCATGTTATTTCCTTTCTGAGCTAAAGGGACGTCTGAGTAAAGGGAAAAGCACTAAGTTTGTGGCAAGCAGTTTGGGTGCTTTTTGCTGCCTTACCTTGTACATGTGTCCTGTTTTTCAGAAACACGTGAGAATGAATTCAAAGACACCATTAGCACATCACATCACTGCCTGCATAGTATGTAACATCATAAATAAACATATCTGGGTTATGAGATGTGTTTTTTCTCCTTCCTGTGGAAAACCCACTCAAATTATGAACCTTCTCATGACCTGCACAGAAAGAGGAGGCCAGAGGTGTCAAGAGTAGAAGTTGAATGAGTAGATGGTAAATGAGAGCTGAAAAGAGAACAGAGTGAGGCCTGGGAGAAAGCAGGGGATATTGGGTGGGGGAAAAAGAGGAGGTGAGGAAAGACTATAGAGATTAGGAAGCTGAGTTCATGGAGGGGAGGCAGAAAAGCTGGTCTGACTCAGAGGAAGAATGGAGGAGGAGATGTATAGGCAGGGAGGTGGAGCTGAGATTACTGAGAGAGAGCTGAGTTTTTCCCGCAAGAGTTTGAGAGAAAAAGCTGAGGAGAGGTGAGGACCAAGTCTGTAGAGAACAGAGAGACAGCTTATCCAAGGAAGCAGTGATTAAAATAGTGGTGTTACAGGATCTTCAGTGGCACGTGGGTGGCAGGACTCAGTGGTGATGGAAAGGTTGGCTTGTCTCCTGGAGAAGACAAGTCTAACCAGAAGCTGAAGGGTCAAACAAGACCATAATAAAAGACTAGGAAGCAGGTGTCAGCTAAATGAAGGCAGGGCTTGGGCATGGGGCAGCAGGCTGGTCCCTGGCAGAGCAGTTGAGGGCACTTGGTGGAATTGTATTTTGCCTGGTGAGTTGAGTGGCTAGTCCTCAGCTTTCTGAACTTGTTAGACCTCAGATACTAGAGAGACTGAGTGCACTCAACTGCAGGGCTGATGGCTCTGGCTGGGACAAGGCTGACTGTAATGACAAGGACTTTACCTCGTCAAAGGAGAAGCTAGCCAGGGAGCTAAGAGGAAGAAGATGAGACGAACAAAGTTGCTTGCTGACCTCTTACTCTTCTTTCCAAGTCCAGGATGTCAAACCTTCAAGAGAGCATACAGAAAAATATGTACTGCCTTGAGAATACAACTCTCTTGAATGCAGCCTCCTGAAAAATGCTGCGTAGTTGTGTTTCTGGTTATGTTTAAATTGGTACCAGGGACACATAAACAACCCATAAGTGTATCTTGCAGTGTATCCAATAATGTATCTTAAAATACATAGAAGTGCATTTTTTCCCTTGAAGGAACCAGTCTGAATCTCAAACAATTTTTGACCAAGATTATGTTTTAGTAACTGAATTGTGTTGTAGTCTGTTCTATGAAGTTCTTGTTTTGATGATTAAAAGTGGCTGAAACCAAGCAGTAATCAACCAATCCTTCAATCTATCTATAAGTGGAAACATTAGGATTTGACTAGCAGACATGCTGAGGGCTTTTTATTTAGCTGAACTCGGTGGTTTCTCTACTTAAATACACCAAGGACTGTGTGACGCTGAGTATTGGGAAGACTCAGGCTCTGAGAGTTTCACACTCCTAGTTTCAGTACCTAAAATGGTATATTCATTCATTTTCCTCTTGCTGCAGTTCTGCACCTTTAACGATGAGGATTTTGGAAAAAGCTGTGAAATAACCATTTTCTGAGTAGGGCTGGAGCAGTGTACAGCACACACAACTTTTAGCCTTTTGTCGGTGGGTACAGAATAGGCCAGACACTAAACAGCATCGTGCTGCCCATCTTGTGTGCTGAGTGAGGTAAGACATTGTGGAGCAGGCAATTAGAGGTTATTTCCCAATACAGACACATGAGGATGATGAAGTAAGGCAGCAGAGGTGGCCTTAATCATAGCATTTCCTAACTTTGGACTCCACACCTCTGTTAACATTGTTTTTAAGGGGTGTATTGTGTGCTGTAAGGAACCAATTCTGAGGTACATTTCTCAGCTGTACAAGTGAGATTTCTTTGATATGAGGGCAGACTTTGCATGAAGGATCACTCTCTAGGCATGCCTCATGCAGGCAAGCCTGCAGACACTACCTAAGGAGCTAGTACTTCCATAGGAAGGCCTTACACCAGGTGCCTTTCAGGACATAAGCTCAGGAAAGGGAAAGGAGGTTTTTTTTAGAGAAGGTGGACCCCTCTTCCCATGGTGTTTTCATCTGTCAGAGCCCTGAGGGCCCTAACAATCCTTAACGCCCATGACTGGTCTCAGCTGGGTCCTCCCCACACACTTTGGCTGTGGGCTCAGGAGTCCCATTTCATCTCAGCCTGGGATTTCCAGTCCCCTCCATACCTACAATTTAGGTGTGGCTGTCTCCAGCCCTGTGTTCTGGATAACCCTGAGGTCTGAGCTGTAGGCAGCTTGTCTCCAGCCCTGTCCTCAGCCTTATCCTCTTCAGCTCATGACAGGATGCCCTGCATGGATCCTGGTCCTGGTTCATCCCCTCACTCTGTTGGGGGCTGCCAATAGACCTCTGTAACCTCCCAGATCTGTCCACAACATTTGGAATCTTTGGGATGGTGCCTGTCATTGAAGGCACGGACAGGGTTGGGGTCACCCCAGCACCGAGCTGCCCAGCCTTCATGGAGTATCAGATCTCTCTGCATCCCGGCATCCTCCATCAAAACGGGAAGTGACACAAAACTCTGAGTTTTATTATGGGCTCTTTAAAACTGTGTCCTCAAGTACAGTTCTAGTTGTCCTGGTACTCTCTGAGAAAACTTTTTAATGTAGGTTGGGGTAGCTGGAATATCCAGGTCCTAGGAAAGGAAGACAGAGGAACCCTCTCTGCTTAGCTAGCTGGGTGCTGCTATGCTTTTGCTATGATCCAGTTCTCTGCTTTGCCGTCTCCTCTGGAGGCTTTGCTGCTAGGAGGCAAAAGGCTTTGCAAAGCTCTCTGTGAGTGTGAGAGAGCTGCTGACCACATTGAGAAGGTCTGTCAGGCAGGCCACGCACTACACCTGCCTTTTTGCCAGTTTTACTGCTCGCTGGGCATAACACCGTGGGTCAATATGTAACTTAGGGTAATGGTTTCAGATGACACTGAGAGCAGCAAAGGAACATCGCCCACAAAACTCTGTGTGTGGGAGCAGAGTGGTTTTGGAGGGGAAGGGATAGGTTTACACTGAAAATCCAGTGTGCTCACATACAGCTAGTTTGATACTGCTGAGTCAAAACAGATTCAGGTTTTTGGAGGTTGAGAAATACAGACTAACTAGTTTTACTTTCTACAGGTCTTTCACATTTTTCCAGGTTAATCTGCAGGAGCAGAGGCGGTATGAGAAATCCTCCTTGGGGTAGTTTCAAATTGCTCTGATTAAAAAGAGTTATTGAGTCTCTCAGAAGAGACCATGCTCCCTTGTGATGTGAAGCCCTTGTAGGCAGCAGAAAGAGAGTTTTGACCATTCATGGAAGATGACAGAACTTGGCAGAAGTGGGTTCAGAAATTTGCAATAAACTTAAGTCTTCGAGATTTCATTCCAAGATAATTCTAAATATGCTGTTACTGACTGGTTCTGTCTTGCACTGTCTCTCCTCCTCTTGGCCCTTCCACCTGCCTTGCATCTGTATGCTTTCATTCATCAGTCACTTTTCCTCATCTAACCAAAACCTCCAGCATGGCTGTGGACCAGGTGGCACCAGTCTTTCTGGCATTGCATCAATAAAGCCATGGAACTTGCCACCTTGCATTAGTTGCTTGTGTCTGTTTAACTTCCTTTCACATTTTGATGACAGTGCATCACACAGCTTATTATTTTCTCTTTTTCTCTATCTATTCCAGATCATTAATTTAGGTTCAGTCCTTATGAATCTTCTTGGCTTAATGCTTCACTCCTGTCAGTCCCTTTACTAGGCCCCATCACACGCTGGATTGTGAGGCCCTGAGGAAAACACTGTTATGAGGCTCCTGGCAAGGTGACCCCTCCTTGTCCTGAATGAGGTGTAGGCAAATGCCAGCGTAAGACAAACAAAGGGAAATTAAGCTTGACTTCAAAAAGTCCTTGAAGCCTGTTCTTACAGCAATTCATTTGTACATGTCAGTGTAAGGTGACACTGTCAGTCTGCTTTGCTTTGTGTTAGCAGCAAATTTGGAGATGGTTCCTCATTCTTGTGATGGATCCTGAATCTTGTGATATTTGTTGCTTTCTAAATGCCTGGATGTTTGCAGTCACATGAGAAACTGAGCCGTTAGTTTTTATGCTGTTCCTAGGTCTCATGGTCACTGAGGAGGTGGTTAAGTCCCTCCCCAGTCAACCTGAAGACAAAGATATCAGAAGACAAATAGATCTCCAGGTAGGCTGAGGTTTCTTTGTTTGCCTATATTCTTGTCCTTCCCACAGAACAATGCTTAAATTGCTCTTTAATCTAATGTCACAGTTTGGTGAAGCCTGAATCATGAACTTTTAGGCATGTGAGAGTGCTTATATCTTATTTAGGTTGCAGTCCCATTTGCCTGTATGTCCCCTTCAGACTTTCTTTCTGTCCTGACATTAGGCTACAAGCATTTTTTCTTCATGCACAGTGAGTGCAGAACTTGGATGGGAAAATGGTAAGCAGTCGGAACACTGCATCTTTTCTCACCCAAGGCTTTCTAGGGAAAGAACTGTTCCACGGTAAGATTTTGGACAGCTTTGGAAAGTACCATGCTGAGGTTTCGTTAAGGTTGCCCTCCTCTCAAGCAACATTGGATTTCCCCACGCTTCACTCCCTGTCCCACTTTCTAGCTCTCCGGAGTATGGAAACTGGAAAATAATGGAAAAAATGAGGCAGCCTGCCCTTTCAGAAGACATTTTATAATGTCACTGTGTTTCCCTGCTTGCAGCCCGTAGGTGATGTTGATGATGTTTACAGGAAATGCCATCAGTAATTTGCAAAGCGAAAGCAGCTTATTATCGGGTCGGGGCTTGTCTGACTAGAAAGTGCCGTGCTGCGCGGTACTGGACTCATGGGCTGGTCTAGCTGCCTCCCCAGCAGTGGCCACGCTAGCAACTTAGAGAGGCTGGCCAGTAAGGCCTGAAGAAAAGGTTTTGCAATGTTTCTTCCAACGTTGGTGTAGAAAAGGAAGGACAGCTTGCGGGCAGCGTGATCTCGTCAGAAAGACCCAGCTTAAGGGTCATCACCTTGCTGGAGGGAGCTATTTCTAAAGCCTTCTTCACCTTATCCCCTTGTGTATTCACTGCAGGATGCAGAACAGCATCAAAACCTTTTTCCTCTCCATGTCTCAGCCCAACAACAAGCAATGGTTACTTCCTGTAGGGCTCTGTGTCTCCATCTGTCTCAACAAATTCCCCACTTCAGTGTAAGCCTTTGCATTTCTACTGTCTGCACCAGTTTCTGCTGTTTGAACAACTTCTAGTTTAAAGCAATCAAGCAGTGGCCCCCCTTCTCCCTGCACTCAAGGCTCTAGCCTAAGGGATGGTTGAAAATTCATGCAAAGATATGGGGAAGATCCAGATCCAGCTCTGGTCTTCATTGACCTCAACTGCAAGACTTTGAGGAACATCCCTATACTGAGGCTCCTCTCCACTGGCTAATACTTGCCTGTGTGTAACACATTTTGGGCAGATCTATCTGGCTACTCACACCAGGGATGCCTTCCCTACACAAGCTTCTTGTGCACCACCTGCCTGCTCCTCCCTGCTCTTGGTGTTTCTGCCAAATCCCCTCACCAAAGCCACTTTTCCTCCCTGCTTCTCCCATCCCACACTTAGCGCCTCTTTTTTTCCTGCACACCTGGCAATTTCATATGCTCACCTCCTTCCCCTCTCTCTCTTCTTCCCTTCTCAATATCAGGATGCTTTACCTAACTGTCTGTTCTTACATGAGGGGTGTTTAGGCTTCCCTCATACTTCTCTGTCTTCTGCCCCCTTCCATTCTGCATTTCCCTGGGGATTAGAATCATAGAATCATAGAACAGTTTGGATTGGAAGAGACCTTAAAGATCATGTAGTTTCAACTGCCCTGCCACAGGCAGGGTCATCCCATTAGAACAGGTGNCTCACAGTGAAGAAATTCTTCTTAATGTCTAAACTGAATTTTCCCCTTTACTGTTTATACCCATTCCCCCTTGTCCTATCACCACAAGCCTTTGTGAATAGTTCCTCTCCAGCTTTCTTGTAGGCTCCTTTCAGGCACTGGAAGGTCGCTATAAGATCTCCTCGGAGCCTTCTCTTCTCCAGGCTGAACAAACTCAACTCTCTCAGCCTGTTCTCATAGGGAAGGTGCTCCAGCCCTCACATCATCTTTATCCAGGTAGTCTTGCTCTTACTACAGTGCTCCCAGAAACTGTGCACTTCTGACTTTCCAATGCCAGAGCATCTCAGGAGCTCTCTCTGCTGTGTTCTTCCTTTCTTGCATTTCTTTGAAGTGCTTTGCTTGTTATTCAGAGTGAAAACCTAAGTTACACAACGCACTTTCTTCCTTGTAACTGCTTGTACAAAGATGGAGGGGAACAGATTAGGGGTTTGGAAGAGAGGTATGATACAGTATGTTTGGTCCCTTGGTAGCTTAAAGTGTAGTAATAGCCTGGTTAAGAACTCTTATACCCTTTGTGAGCAGGATGGGTGACATTGAATCCATCTATGCCTTCAATGCTACCTGAAGGGTCAGAATTGCCTTTCTNACTGACAAACAGCACCTTCGGGTTGCAGGGAAAAAAAAAATCCCACCTGTAGGAGTCCATGAGGGAATCACTCTGGAATTTAGAAATGTGGCTGTTTTCAGTCTCTCCACTTACTTTTCACATTGCTTCATGTCTGCTCCTTTTCTGCAGATTTTTTTGCCCTCCTTTTTGGTTCACTTCCAGTTTGTCCACTGCTTTAAGAGGACAGTCAGGCAGAGGCTGATGAATACTGGGTTGACTACTTAACTGACTCCACATCGGATTCTCAGTGCAGTGCTGTTCTTGTGTCTGGTTTCTCTCCTCAGGTTGTGGACATCACAGTGAAACTGTGCTGCCTAAGCAGTCTGTCTTCACTGCACACTCATCTGTTTAC
>WAAB01006721.1:22142-33624 GCA_013389865.1 Piaya cayana | reverse complement strand
ACCTGATGATTCTATGATTATTGCCAATGGAAGTAGCTTTAGTCGTCATGCAGTACTTACAGTGTGACTGTGACATAATGCAATATTTTAGTGGGCATAAAAGGAGTGGTTCATTGTCATCTGGACATTCATGGAGTAATAGGTTATGGATGTTAGATTATGAATACGTGACTTGTGAATATATCCTACATAGTTACCTTTGTCAATATAAAATGAACAGAAAGATTCTGCCTAAGCTTCATTCATGTCTAGGGGATGGGAGAGAGGTAGGTTTTTCTCCATCACTGCCTGACTGATCAAAGTTGAGCTATACAAACTGGCTGTTCTGAGCAGCCACAGGGAATAAAAAGGACTCTCCTGTGTGGCAGCTGTGGGTTTCTGTGTCTTTCACAGAGGACAGGTTTTTTTCCCCATTCTCCATCACACTGAACCATGCTAAACCCAGTTGGGGTAGTACAAAACAGAAAGCCCCCAGTTTCAGAATAGCAACTGGGGCAATAAGGGTGGGGTAAATTCTGTTTAATTACACCATTGGTTAAGCTAGTTAAAAAGTTTGAGGATATTAATAACATTTACAAACTAGAAGTTAAGTTTTCTAGTTTCTTTACAGGGTGCCACTAACCAAAATATAGTAACTCTCCAGACCAAACCCAAGTTTGGCACTGGCAACTGCAGAGCTACGAGGGGTTTGGTGCAATAGATGGAGAAAATCTGGATAGGGGTGAGTGTTGGGAGAATTAAAAATCAGGTAGAGTTACACCAAAATCAAATATGTCACACCACATCTTGAACTTTCTCAGAAGGACTGAGCTATGTTGTCTGAAAGGCCTCATGCTGTAAGCAAGCAAAACAGTTATGTGGTTTTATGGAAACCAGGAAGCAAGAACATATCTGATTATTTTAACTAAACAGAGTCACATAAAAGATAGCTGTTTAATCATGATTGTTTCTAACAAGAACAACTAGCTAAAATTCATTGAGGCTGAAATGGTTTTGCAAGTTCTTCATGGTACACGTTTATTCGAAGGAAAAAAAAGGAATGCATTTTATTCTCTTTTATGAAGTTGGCACGTCTGTCTTAGGGGGGACTTAACTGATAAGGGTGAGGAATTTGCAGATTTTTCGAGTAATCACTTTAATTCTTACATGAAAAAAACTCAAGTCAATGTGGTTCATTGCTATCTATAAAAGAAGAGAAAATACAATTTTTTTTTCCTAAATAATGGAGCAATATGAGCAGTAAGATCATAGGAAGCACAGAAGGCAGTTGTTCAGCTGGACACTTTATAAACCTTGAAAAGCAAGAGTTCATACTTTATCCAAATGGTGACTCAACCTGATAAAGACCCACAGCAATGATTCACAGGACTGGGTGTCGAGCTATACACCTGTAGGTGTACAAAGGCAGGGAGAGAACAATGAGAAAGGGAGGAGGGACTGCCTTATGTAATCATGGAATCATCAGGTTGGAATCATCAGGTTGGGCCCCTCAGCACAAGAAGGATGTTGAGGCTCTGGAGCGAGTGCAGAGAAGANATGTGGTTGATTCACCTTCCCTGGAGGTATTTAAGGTGTGGGTGGACGAGGTGCTGAGGGACACGGATTAGTGTTTGATTGTGAACAGTTGGACTTGATGATCCAGTGGGTCTCTGGTGATTCTATGATTCTATGGAAGAGACCCACCGGATCATCGAGTCCAACCATTCCCACCAATCTCTAAACCATGTCCCTCAGCACCTCGTCCACCCGCACCTTAAACACCTCCTGGGAAATAATAGAGCGAGTTAATTATTCTAAGGCCTTCCCTGTATCAGGAGAAAGACAAACCAAAGGGTTTTGTTCTGTCACACCAGGACAATTAAGAAGATGATATTTCCTTAGTCTAGCTAAATGAAAGGACTAAAGAGACAACTATATGCTTGGGCACCTGTTGGGCAATATAGGCAAGAGGAGGAATATGCCTCTTAAATTCTTGGAAATTACCAGGAATGAAGTTTTCTTTCAAGAGGTGAAAGATGTAACTGGAGATGGGCTTTTCTACGTTTTATCCTGAGAAGCAGAACGTGCTCAGGGAAGAAACTGCATGAAAGTGGTGGTGAAGTTATGAAGTTCATGATTCTTTAGAAAAAAGAGAGGAATTGCAACAAAATAAAGAAAATAAGGTTGAGTACATAGTTATTGTTATTCATGGAAAAGCAGTCTAAGGGCAAAGTGGATAAAAAGAGCAACAATAAATAAATATTTTGTATGGACTTCAAACACAAGTAAGAGGTCATTCTTTAGTGCAGAAGCACAAGATCCTTATGTAGAAACAATCTACCACGAAGTAGAGATTGGGAATGGCTTTGTAGGCAACTCTCCCACAGAATATAATCTAGGAGATATACTGAATGGAAAACTGAACAGAAGCCAGAAATGTCAAACTTCCACGTTAAAAAAAAAAAGGGAACCAAAACTCACAAAAACACAGAAGAGTCATATGTGGAACACATGGAGTAGTGTTTTCCCTGTGTAGTGCTGTTAAAGCCTCAGCTAAACTGCTGTGTCTAATTTTGGTTATTTCAAGAAAGATGTGGGTGATAGGAATTATGGAAGAAAGAAAAATAGAAGGGATATAAAAGAGACAACCTCTGAGGAAAGACAGATGGAATTTGATTTTGTATAGTGGAAAACATGCAATAAATTTTAGAAAAATATGAGAGGCGGTTGCAAAATCAGTGTAATCCAGTGTCTTCCATATCTACTGTGGCACTTAATTACAGTAAGAAAGAAAATTTAAAAAAGATATTAGGAAAATGACATTATCTCTACAGATAGTTAAACACCAGACCAGATTACTGATGGAGCTGTGAGTGTCTTCCCTTTCCTTTCTTTTTCCCTTCCATTTCACTTCCCTTTTTTTCAGGTCAAGTCAAGTAATTATTTACTAGGAAAAATTTAGCATAGATTATTTTTCCTTGAGAACTGGGGAAGGATGAAATTGCCCTCTCAGATCCTCATCAGCTCTACTGATAAACATAATGAAGGACAAAATGGAACAGAAGTGCCACATCTTGTATTTTTAAATACATGAGCTTAGGTGTAAACTATGTCTGTAGAACAGTTGGTGAGAGTTTTAGTGAAAGTTTCTGCTTCTGAGAGATGGGAAATAGGACAAGTGGCAGAATGACTTCACTACTTACTCCTTATCCTGGGTGAGTCATTGACATGGCTTATATATTAACTTCCAGGCTTCTTTTTCAAGTGAACCAATGATGTCACTTTCAGATCAAAGTGCAGTTTGGTTTTGAGAATAATTTATTCCTGAGTAGTCTCAAGAACTAATTTCAACACGACAGTTTTGTTTCTTTTCGTCTTCTGCAGTCCTGGAACATGATCCTTGTGCCCTCATTTTTACACATTATCATGATACATGCTGGAGCATGGAATACATATCCGTCACTTTGGACTAGGGTCCCTCACTACAATAAAGACATTGAGGTGCTGAAGCATGTCCAAAGAAGGGAAACAAAGGTGATGAAGTGTCTGGGTACCTCTCTGGAGGTATCTAAAAGATGTGTAGATGTGGTGCTTAAGCACACAGTTTAGTGGCGGGCTTTGCAGTGTTAGGTTAGTGGTTGGACTTGAAGATCTTTAAGGTCTTTTTGAATCAGTTCTCTAGGATTTCAGACAGGTAGGGTTTGGGAGGTCCTAGTTTCCTGTCTTGAGGTGGTGGTCTTCCAACTCTGTATCTTCTCTTGACTCTCCTGCATGGAGAAGCACGGTAGCATTGTCCTTTTCACAATAGTTTTCCATTTGATGCGAACTGCTGTCAGAACTTCTTCTCTTTCTCTTTTTATGAGGAATGGCTGAGAGGGCTGGGGTTGTTTAGCCTTGAGAAGAGGAGGCTGAGGGGAGACCTCATTGCTCTCTACAACTCCCTGAGAGGAGGTTGTGGAGAGGAGGGAGCTGGGCTCTTCTCCCAAGTGACAGGGCACAGGACAAGAGGGAATGGCCTCAAGCTCCGCCAGGGGAGATTTAGGCTAGAGATTAGGGGGAAGTTTTTCATGGAAAGGGTCATTGGGCATTGGAACAGGCTGCCCAGGGAGGTGGTTGACTCACCTTCCCAGGAGGTGTTTAAGGCACGAGTAGATGAGGTCCTGAGGGACATGGGTTAGTGTTTGATAGGAATGGTTGGACTTGATGATCCGATGGGTCTTTTCCAACCTGGTGATTCTATGATTCTATGATTCTATCTGATTCTGTGATTTCAGACTGCCACGCATTGTGGTTAGTCCTGATGATGGTTACCATGGCACCAAGTTCTGGTTCAGAGGGAACAAGACTGGGGGGAAAAACAAAGTGTTATTGCACCTGTTGGCCACATATATAGCTTGTAGAGAGAGGGGGAAAAAGAACTTCATGTCATCCTGGCTTGGATCAGAAACGGTGTGACCAGCAGGGCCAGGGAGGTTCTTCTCCCTCTGTACTCTGCACTGGTGAGACCGCTTCTCGAATCCTGTGTGCAGTTCTGGGCCCCTCAGCACAAGAAGGATGTTGAGGCTCTGGAGTGAGTCCAGAGAAGAGCAACAAGGCTGGGAAAGGGGCTGNGAGGGAGCTGGGCTCTTCTCCCAAGTGACAGGGGACAGGACGAGGGGGAATGGCCTGAAGCTCCACCAGGGGAGATTTAGGCTAGACATTTAGGCTAGACATTAGGAAAAAGTTTTTCACAGAAAGGGTGATTGGGCACTGGAGTAGCCTACCCAAGGAGGTGGTTGACTCACCTTCCCTGGAGGTGTTTAAGGTGTGGGTGGACAAGGTGCTGAGGGACATGGTTTAGTGTTTGATAGGAATGGTTGGACTCGATCTGGTGTGTCTCTTCCAACCTGGTGATTCAATGATTCTATGATTCTTTGTCCCAAAGCTGATTTAGTCAAACCGCAGTGCTTAAAATGAAGATACTGGCATCCTCTAGACATCCTCCCTTTTTGAATACCATGTGCTAGACCCCCAGTTAACACTACAATCTCCTTTTTCTACTTCCTCCTCCCACTTGAGAAGTAACAGTGTTCACTGACAGTTGTGCATTCTGCAGATACACAGACTGAGATCTACCTTCTTTTCCAGTAAGTTTCGGATCCAGTTGTTCAGCTGACAGATGACAAGACTTTAGGAGCATGTTTTTGTCCAGTGTAACCTTTAACAATTTACATAAGAAGGAAGGAAATCCTTCACGTGGACTGGGGATTGCTGAGGCATCTACAGGGGCTGGTGAGTCACAGACCCTGTGTTTTGTTCTGTTGTAAATTCTAAATCAGTACTTTCTGTGCTGTTTTCATGCTGAGCTTTTAGCTCTAATTGTGTTTGCAATATTAAACTGGTTATGTAAATTTACATTTCTGTATGCATCACTGCACAGTCATGCAGCCTTTCACCAACCTTCCTTCTGTTGTACGACTTACTAAACAGATTACAAGAGCTCTGATGAACTTCTGGTTGGAACTAAATTAATGCAGGCATCAGAAAGGTCTGATGAAGGATTTTTCCTTTTAAGGAGGAGTTGATGCTTCTAAGGTATGCATGAGAACATACCTGACTAGCTTTTAAAGATTCAGGAAGTAATTAGACTTTTCTAGCCGGGAACAGCCTGCCAAAATGATTAGACTATCAAAGACTAATTTTTAAAATGCACTGATCTTCCTTTATGTGCCTGTGATAGTGAAAGAAAGGGCAAGAAGCTGAGAAAAATAACTGTAACTACCTTCATGTATTTTTTAATTCTTTATTCTTTCCAGAAGGGTGTGAGTTTGTCTCTGCTGTACTACCAAAATCTATTTGAAGCTCCTGAAAGATCTCATAGGTGTGGAATAAATTCAGGTAGCACATTAGTTAGTGAAGTGGCCCATAGAATAACTTACATTCAAAGAAACAATGCTTCATTTTAAGGGATCTTTAGCTGGATTGCAGAATACTTAAAAAATAAAAATTCAAATAATTAACTTCTTAGGATCCATTTCACCCAAAAGAAATTTGAAGAAAAAAAAAGGTATTCAGTTCAAAAATGGTTGTTACTCAAACATTACTTTGATTTACTGATACAACTTTATTTAGGTCAATGAAAAAAAGAAAAGAAAGATTTTTTTTTTCCTCCTGTTACAGCAGTCTGTGTCATTCAGTAGGACCCAGTTGTATTGTTCTGATGAACTGATGCTTATGGAAATAATTAGAAGAACCCAGCTGCACTGCTTATTACTAAATATCCTTGAAGTCAATATGCACTGTGTGTTCCCCTTTTTGATGTTATTCAGAAAAGCTTTTAATGAATTACAGGTAAATTCATACCATATGTCAAAGACAGTCATTAGGAGGAGCTTTCAGACTGTATCACTGGGAATGCATTGGATTTTTTTTTATTTAACTCTGTGTTGGATGCTATCCATAAGAAGACACAATCTGAACATGTATCATTCATTTTTCCACCTTCATGCACCTAAAATGATGTGTCTGATTGTTGGAACTAGAGGATCATTTACCTCAGACTATTCTGCAATTGTGGGAACTGTATCCCACCTTGAATGTAAGGGGTGCATCATGGCATTTTTTTCCAGCTGAAAGCCCATAAGGAAGATGATTTATGACAGTTAAAACTTTGAGTAAGCACACTGTTTGTTTGAATAAGCCAGAATCAACTCAGCTCTTGAAATGTCACGCTGGCAGAATCACAGTAGGCTTAGTCGGCATCTTCATGGAGACCCCCAAAAATTTGGATTTAGTGCAGGATATCTGTGCTTCTTGCTGCCTGAGACTAAGTATGCAGAGCTCATCCTTTCAAACAAACCAAACCAAACCCCCAAACATCTGACTTGGCTAGGCACTACAAAAAGCTGTGCTTGTGCTTGCTTCCTTCTGCTGATATTCATTTCACATGCCAATATGTGTTTTGAAAACATTATGAGTTTGAAGTAACCAACAACACTGAAGAAGAGCAGTGACTTTGCTAAATATTATGGACTTGCATTTAGCGATTTGAGTATTTACATGCACAGAAGTCATGTGGCTTGTGTCGATGATCACAGACGCTAAAAGAGACAGGCCAAAATGCAGCTGGTTTTAAACCACATGTATTAATTACTCCTGTTTTAATGGTGTATTTTATATAAAACCAGGAATATTACTGTGTTGGATGTAATTTGCTGTTACAGGTCTTCCTTGAAGTATCTTCCCTGAGGAAGAAAAACTGGAGTATCATGGGCAAGGCAGATTTAATAAAAATAATAATAATAAAATAATATCATTCATCTACCTCAATGTATCATAATATTGTCAGTATAACTGGCAAGAAAGAGTTACAAGTTGAGTAGAGTCAAGGAGAGAGGCATATCTTGGTATTCTTCGGGAATGCATTGTGAATCGTATGACAGTGTGAAGCATATAATATAACTTTATAATTCCATGTAGATGAATAATAGGAGTGAAGTATAGGACGTGAAGTATTTCTGAAATGCTGCTGTCATCACCGCCTTGATATTTTTATGGCATTGAATAGAGTTCAGCTTGCTTTCCAGTGCTTGTCACCTTGTAAAGAAGTAGTCTTCCCATGGATTTCAGTAGGAATTGCACCTTGCAATAAATGCAGCATTCAGGGAAGTTTTCAAAATGTATTTAGAACTGGTTTGTGGGCAAATTAATTTTTTATATAGCTACAGAAAGGCAATGTTTATTTGCTTATAATCTAATTAAATAACATTCTCCAAATGGCTAGATTATTTTTACACACTTCCAAGTACTACAGTCCACAACCTTTCCTAAAAATATTGCAGATTGAAGGTTTATCTTCCTTAAGATAATATTTGAAACTTTGTGTACAGAGGAGACACGAACGTGGAAATCAAGGAGTGCGATTGTATTACCAGCAGCTGCTTTGATCATATCCTGAATTAAACTAAGCAGAAGTTCTTTCATCAAAAGTTAGAGGGTTTAGAGGAGAGGCAAATCAGACACTGAAGTGGTAGATTCAATTTTGATTCAAGGAATTGGATGTGGGGAATTAAACTGATACTCTACACAAAACTTTCCTTGTGTTAAATCCCTTATATTACTCCCTGGGGCTTATAACAGTAAAAACTTTACTCTAAACCTTTTAGGAAATGATTGTTAAAGATGAGATGGTCTAGCAAGTCATGATTTCTTTGCTTTTTTAGCTCTTCTACCACTAGCTTATATGGTCTTGTGTAGATAATTTTCTCCTCCTATTTATTGAAAAAAAGAGTATTTTATTTAAATTATTAAATATTTGTCTGCTTATGAAATGGAATTTATGAAATATGCTTTTCCTCATCCGCAGAATTACTGTGAGAATATGAAGAAAGGGTGAAATGCCCAGGTTCTACAGACAGAAAACTCAGATACGTACCTGATACTAAACATAAGGCAGTAAACACACACAAAAAAACCCCAAACAAAACCAATCCCCTCAACAAAATTCCAATATTATTTTCTTTTCTTCTGAAAATGTGAAATGTATGGGTTGAAGCTGTGAAGTTTAGATTTTTCATTGTGAATGGCAGTTGCTCACAAGAGCAACAAGAGTATTTCTCTAGTGTTAGCCAACATGTTAAAGCCAATGTTAACTTTCCCATTGATCCAAAGAATTTATTCACGCAGGACACACTTGGTCAGATTTAGCTGAACGTTACGGTTTATGAAAGAAGGTGCTGACCCTTTCCAAGAAAGCACCGAACTACCAGGCAGGTCAGGAAAACCTTTCAAATCTGGAAGGCTACAGCAGGCTGTGCCATCTGTTTAGAGACCACACATTTTGTAAAGAATTGTGTATACGGTAGATGGTGGGAGAGCTACTCTTGCATTGTATGAAAAAGCCACCTTCCATCCTTCATTTGCTCTTCTGCATGTTGAATGAGTTGATTGAAAGAGAAGAAAAAGATCTCAGTAGCTGAAGCCAACACCGCTTCTTAGCTCAGTAACAACCCTGCCATGACAATCAAACAGTAGGGATACACCAGCGGAAACCTCGTAAGAAAAACTGAACAAGTTGGTGAATTATCAGTATGCAGGGACACGAGTGTGTACGAATGCGCTCGGCCTGACTTTGCAGCTGCCAGCATTTGCAGGCTGGGCTCTAGCTGCACCACGTGAAGTGAATGTGAAGGGCAAACTAATTAAAAAACTTTAAACGCTGCTCTCAGGTCATTCCTGTTTACCTCCTAGTATAAAAGGCATGCTCTCTGTTGCATGCTATATAGTAATAAACAGCCATATAGAAAGGCACTGTGGCAACCAGGGTACCTCCTGCTCTAATTCCTGAGGCTGTTCTTTCTCCTCTCTGTCCTCAACCTCGAATAACTCCTTTCTGCTACTGCTGGTCTCACCAGCCTTCTTGGGCAGCTTCTGGCAAGCCTTAGCTGTGCTTGCCGCTGCCTCATGATTTCAAAGGTCATCAAGGACAGGTGCCCCTGCTGCTGCTTTGCATGCCACCAGTGAGAAAAGGCAGTCAGAGGCCCATTCTTGACTCTGTAAGAACTTGCAGAATGAACAGAAAAATCCCTGGACTCCAAAGGAGAGTCCAGATGCTTCCCTCCCCTCTCTGATCATCCGCAGAATTCATAGAATCATAGAATCACCAGGTTGGAAGAGACCTACCGGATCATCAAGTCCAACCATTCTTATCAAACACTAAACCGTGTCCCTCAGCACCTCGTCCACCCACACCTTAAACCCCTCCAGGGATGGTGACTCAACCCCCTCCCTTGGCAGCCTCTGGCAGTGATCAATGACCCTTTCTGTGAAAATTTTTTTCCTAATGTCCAGCCTAAGATGCTTCCCTTTTACCCATTAACCCCTCCACAGAAACAATTTTATTATTGGAGCTGTTATTACTTAACACCCCTAAACCAGTAATATCTTGAGTTTTGGTAATGACTGTCATCTGAGACTAAATATTAGCATTATTAATTGGGTTTCAGCTTCCCAGTGAAGCAGCAAATTCTTTAATCCCCCTTATTTCCTATCAAGAAAAGGGGCAGCAGTGTCTGACTAGACAATCAGTTAAGTCAATAATAGTAAAGTAAACCTATCCAAGACATGCTGAGCCCTAGCATTGAGTTCCAACTACAAAATCAGGCTTTAAAATCTGGAAAGTTGTTGTAAAAATCTAATGTGGAATACACAAATTCAAAAATAGACAAATTCAGGCTGCCCAGGGAGGTGGTTGATTCACCTTCCCTGGAGGTGTTTAAGGCACAGGTGGACAAGGTGCTGAGGGACATGGGTTAGTGTTTGATAGGAATGGTTGGACTTGATGATCCGATGGGTCTCTTCCAACCTGGTGATTCTATGATTCTGTGATCACAGTGAGACGAGGCTCAGCTCATTGCTTTAGCCAGTATGAGTGGACACACCTTCAAATACAGTGTGTTTCATACCCTCAGTCAGAAGATGTCAGTGTGCAAGAGTGAACGCTGAGTTAATATCAAGACAAAGCTCCAGCCCACGATGCTTTGTCTGTGAAGCAGTTTCTAACTAATAACAACATCGTTTCTCTTGAGCATCCACCCTATTCATCAGACCTGGCTTGCTGCAATTTCTGTCACTTTGCAAGGATCTAGTCAGGGCTCAAAGGAACACATTTTTTTTCATTAGAAGATGGGAAATCAGAGCTGACAGAGATCCTCAATAGGTTTTCAGAAAATGTTCTGCGGAATTGCTTTGAATGTCGTCAGCATCGTATGCAGCTGTGTGCCAGCTACAGAAGGGAACTACTTTGAAGGTGATCATAGTTGATTTTCTTAATTTGTTAAATAAAAAGCGTTACAGGCACAGTCTCAGGGATTTTCTGTCAGACCTCATATTTGGCAACTAGTTTGACCAATGTTTAGTCTAAACTTTGCTGCTAAATGTCGTCTCCGTTTAGTCAGTTATCAGAATCAAATTGCACTTACAATTTTTGATCACAAACTGCTTGCAAATAAACTGGAAGTTTATACAGTGGCAGACAGATAACTGGAAAGAACCACTAACAGAGAGAAATAAAATGCCCTCCTCTACCAAAGGGGGCATAAATAGTCAGAGGAGCACTACTGATTTGTTGGAAGAGCCAGAAAATACTAAAATAAACACACAGCTCCTGTTTCTTCTTATCCCTTAGAGTTTGCAATTATTGTGCAAGAGATGTAGTATCTTCACACCTTCATTTGGTTACTGTTATCCTCTCCCCTGTGTACTGAGTTTGTATGTGTGGAGGAGGAGCTTCTCTTGAGCCAGAGAAAAAACATTAGGGTGAGTTTCATAACTGTTTTATCTGTTTTACAACTCCTTTACGAAATACACTATCACTGCTTATCACAGGGTGCCTCTGGCCTGGACAGGCGCACATTCTCCTGGGTGGAAAACTGGTTGGCTGGCCGGGCCCAGAGAGTGATGGGAAATGGAGTTAAATCCAGCTGGAGGCCAGTGACAAGTGGGGTCCCCAGGGCTCAGTGCTGGG
>WAAB01006721.1:8346-21767 GCA_013389865.1 Piaya cayana | reverse complement strand
TACCTGAGAGGAGGTCGTGGAGAGGAGGGAGCTGGGCTCTTCTCCCAAGTGACAGGGGACAGGATGAGAGGGAATGACCTCAAGCTCCTTCGGGGGAGATTTAGGCAGGACATTAGGAAAAAATTCTTTACAGAAAGGGTCATTAGGTATTGGCAGAGGCTGCCCAGGGAGGTGGTTGATTCACCTTCCCTGGAGGTGTTTAAGGGACGAGTGGACGAGGTGCTGAGGGGCATGGTTTAGTGATTGGTGGGAATGGTTGGACTTGATGATCCAACCAGCCTCTTCCAGCCTGGTTATTCTATGATTCTATGATTTTCAAGAGATAAAAAAGTTATGAATCAAGATACTGTCCCTGGCATTTGTACAAAGTGACAGAAACAGGGAGTGGGGCTAATTTCACTTTATCTTTCAGTAAGGAAAAGTCACCTTTGTCCACATGCATCATATCATAATAAACAGTTATAGTAAGACATTGTGATGAGTAGCACAACTTTTATAGTGTTGACTAATTAATTGAAACAAACTTCACTTGCAGAGGGGATGGGCAAGCCGCACATTTGCTTAGTTGTGCAGAACATGAAAGAGTTGCCTGGTGCACAAGTCCAATATTTAGAAGCCAGTTGTTACTGGATACGCCTTGATAGGCCTTGTATTTCACCAGGTTGATGAACCCAGGAGGCAGAGAACTGAGAGAAGACGCTTCACATCGCATTGGATTCAGCTGTGTTGTAAGTTTGCCCTGGGTACACTGGCAGCCCTGCAAATAAAACAGAGTCTATAATATCACAACAAGGTGATGTGAGGATATAAAAATTGCTATTTAGAAGTTCATTCCCCTCCCAATCAAGTTTACTAGATTAATAGAGATGTGCTTGATATGTAAATGAAACTGAATGGTCCAGCTTCTTAGCTAGGCTCAAAACTTAAGTATTTGATTTCCAGTAGAGCAAGACTGTATGTACTTTCCCTTCTCACACGTGTAGTTTGCTTAGTTTTTCTCTATATGCTGTTATCACTAATTGGCACTAATGTATTTATCGGTTTTGGTATATCAACTGAAAAGAATGAAGTATTCATTTACCCTTGGGAAAAAAAATTGCACACCCATTTATATAAATCATTAAAACATAGCTCGCTCCATTTCAGTTCCTGCCTAGTGGAACATTTGTTTCTTAGTATTTCATGCCCTGCTCAGCAAGTTAAGCACATGAGACTTCATTGGCAATGCGAAAATCGGAAGTCTTTCTAACTTTGTATTGTTTATATGTTCAATACCTGAAAGAAAAATAAAAATAATGGAAAACAGACTCCTCTGTGCAAGTCACGTGAAGGGGAGATGGCCAGTTCATAGGACCTGCAGACATTGCACACTTCCAGAAAACTAATGAAAAAACCAGCATAGCCAAGGGAGGAAAAAACCTCCGCCCCAAACAAATCAAAACCAACGGTCCAGGAATGTTTGAGGAGGTAGTGCTTTTCCTTAAACTTAACTTTTTACTGCTGTTACATTCAGTGAAATTCTGATTTCTTCCTGATATACCATTCAGATATCTGATAGTGGAACTGGATGAATGTATTTGGGTCTATCCCAAACTCAGTGTTCAGCGTTACTGAAGGTTTGTTCAATTCGTTTCCTCCGTATCAAAAATTTTTTTTTGTATTTGCTTATCTCGAAATAGAAGACCTAGCTGGAACTGCAAGTAGAAAAGCCAAAATGCCATCGGAAAAAATAGTGCTTGCAGTGTTTCTAAATCATGGACTGCCTTTAAATCTCTAAAGGCATATCATTTTGGAAAAGCACAGCCTCTGTTTTCAACCTGCAGATGTCCCATTAGAAGTTCTTTCCGGCTTGCACTGCAGTTGCATAATTTCATTATTTAGGAAGGATTTTTCTTTATGCTGACAACAATTGAAGGGAAACAGAAAAATATTGATTTTTTTTTAAAGTCTTCCCTTATAATTTAAATGATCCAAGCCTATATAGTCACAGTTGGCCTTCTACTTGGATATTTCTGAGAGGAAGAAAAAGTTAACCCCACAAAGGCTAGTTAAGGAGGCACCTCAATGCAATAACTAGAAACCATAATTCGAAAGGCCTTGTGAGGAGCAGCTGAGAGAGCTCGGATTGTTTAGTCTGGAGAAGAGGAGGCTGAGGGGAGACCTCATTGCTCTCTCCAACTACCTGAAAGGAGATTGTAGAGAGGAGGGAGCTGGCCTCTTCTCCCAAGTGACAGGGGACAGGATGAGGGGGAATGGCCTCAAGCTCCGCCAGGGGAGATTTAGGCTAGGGATTAGGAGGAAGTTTTTCATGGAAAGGGCCATTACGCATTGGAATATGCTGCCCAGGGAGGGGGTTGATTCGCCTTCCCTGGAGATGTTTAAGTCATGAGTAGACGAGGTGCTGAGGGACATGTTTTAGTGTTTGATAGGAATGGTTGGACTTAATGATCCAATGGGTCTCTTCCAACCTGGTGATTCTATGATTCTATGAAAATATGAATGGGACTACATTTGAAAAGGAATAACCCAAAATCAAATTAAACTTTTCATGCATTCTGTTCATTTGTACTTCCGTATTGATCAAGTATCCAAGGCATTTGAAGACTGGAGTTTTCCCAAAGCCTTCCAGTGTCTCCAAATCATGACGGGACTCATTCCCTTTGATTGAAAGTGCTTAGAAAGCAAATTGTGCAGATGAGCAGTGAGAGCCAAGCCTACTGTCTCTCTGAGGTCTGGATCTTTGCTGGGTGGCACTGAGGTCCTGGAGGCCCTTCACTACTCTGAAATCTTCATCTGCTGATCGAACTTAAAATCCAGATGCAGAAATTGGAAGTAAAGATAGCTTGTAGCTTCCTGTAGTCATAGCTTGGGGGCACAGCTGGAGATTCCAGTACTGGAGTCTACGACTACTGGAGTCGTAGTTCACATGGTGCTCTTACTGGCAGGGCTGGCTGGGGCAGCTCCCGCAACTGAGAGCAGGTTCAAACTGAAAAAAAAAACCCTTCTCTTCCATGGAAAAATGCAGCTTCCTGATGTCCAAAACAGTTTGTAAGCTTTTACAAAATCTTTCATGCATTTCTGGCCAAAAAAAAGAGGGGAAAAAATATTGTGATTTCAAAAGTAGGATGTTTTGATTTTCTTCGGTTCCGAATTATGCCTTCTTACATTTTTTCCTCCAACTTTTTAGAAATAGATTTCTCATTTCCTTTTTATCCTCAAATATACCATTTCAACACTTTATTCTGGGGAAAAAGTTCAAACTCTTCTACTTTTCTCCTCCCGCCTTGTATCATTTTAATCTTCTGGGTTGTTTTAATGAGACAATATAAATTTATTTTGGTCCCAAACCACAATAATTTCCCTGCAACTTGTTATTGTACTTAATCCAAAATGGAAAGAAGGAGAAAAAAAAATCCATCCTCAAAGTTCTTTCTAAAAGAAGTTATCAACAATTTATTCACTAATTGCTCTCTACATACTGCTCTCTACAACTGCCTGAAGGGAGGTTGTAGAGAGGAGGTAACTGGGCTCTTCTCCCAAGTGATAGGGGACAGGACAAGAGGGAATGGCCTCAAGCTTCACCACAGGAGGGTCAGGCTCAACATAAGGAAAAAATTCTTCACTGAAAGGGTCATTAGGCAATGGAATGGGCTGCCCAGGGAGGTGGTTGAGTCATGTTCCCTGGAGGGGTTTAAGGCACGTGTGGATGAGGTGCTGAGGGACATGCTTTAGAGACTGGTGGGTATGGTTGGGCTCAATAATCCAGTGGGTCTCTTCCAACCTGGTGATCCTATGATTCTGTGATTCTAATTGTGGAAAGCAAGGCTGCAAGTCAATTCATTGTTGAATAAACCACTTGCTGAGGAAGAACTCTTCATGAAAACAGTTTGTTTCTTTCTCCATGTGCCCATTGACTGACAGCTTCCAGTTGGAGAACATTTGAAAACATCTTATGCTCGGGAGCGGATGCATTTGTCGGCATTGTCACTGGTACCTGTGAGTGCATTTTGTATAGGCACAGCTGGCTGCACCATCTGGTATGAATGGCTCTATTTTTCTTTAGAATCCATAAATTCAATGTCAGTGGTGGAGAGGAGACCTACTTGCACTTCCAGTCCTGCAGAACAAACTGCCTTCAGCTCTGGAAATATCTGCAATAAGAAGTAGCAATGATGTGAAAAAAAGCTCCACATCTGCTTGCACTCAGCATTTAACCCACCCTGAGGCCAGCAGGAATATATCTACTCACTGCCAGCAAAACCACATCCCTCCAGCTGCCCTTAGACAAGTGCTTCTTCTTGGGTATCTCCTGTCGCAACTTCATCGCCGTCTTGCCCTAATTTCTTATGTTCTGTCCCTAAAATCAAGTAATTCCTTGTCCTAATCCATGTTAACAGATTTATTTAATAAAACAGCTTTGTGTATTTTGTCTGACGTAAAAAGACTGGGTGTTGTTTAGGGCATCTTTGTGCCACTTTAGAAGAAGAAAAGAAAATTCAGTCATGCACTTCATTGTCCTCAGCAAGAGACAACCACATTGCTAAGCAGGAGTGTTTGGCTCCCAGATCCTGCCAGCAAACACTCAGCAAAAGCCTTTGTTCTGATTTTTAGAAAAAAAAATTAAGTAAGTCTGTTAAAAAATAATAAAAGAAGTAAATGAATAGCCAATTAAGTCACCACAAGTTCCTAAGTCTGTGATTTCATCCCAGAAAAAGCTGGCAGAGGTTCTGTGCCCATTTTATATTAGAAAGGGAATTTGGAATTTGAAACTACCTCACAATTTTCAGAGTCAATTTTGTTCAAGGAGCAAGCGTTCAGCCAAATTTTGTTCAACCTGTTTCTGTACGTTCATTTTGTGCCAGTGACATGACAGCCACTCCAAGATACCCTCAGCAAACTGAGCCCGGATACTGGTAGGTCGCTGTAAGATCTCCCCGGTGCCTGCTGTTCTCCAGGTTGACCAACCCCAACTCTCTCAGCTGATCCTCATATCAGAGGTGCTCCAGCCCTCTGATCATCCTAGTAGCCCTCCTCTGGACCTGTTCCAACAGTTCCAGATCCTTCCTACTTTGTGGATTCCAGACCTGNCAAGATGCCCTCAGCAAACTGAGCCCGGATACTGGTAGGTCGCTGTAAGATCTCCCCGGTGCCTGCTGTTCTCCAGGTTGACCAACCCCAACTCTCTCAGCTGATCCTCATATCAGAGGTGCTCCAGCCCTCTGATCATCCTAGTAGCCCTCCTCTGGACCTGTTCCAACAGTTCCAGGTCCTTCCTACGTTGTGGAGTCCAGACCTGGATACAATATTCCAGGGGGGTTCACACAAAATCGGAGTGGAGGAACAGAATTACCTCCCTTGACACTGACAACGTTTTTCTTATAAACTTGCTATCATGGTAATTGCTTTTTATGATAGATGAAAGTGACTGTTTAACACTATGCTAATTACTTGGTCTAGGAAGAAATCAGGCTTGGCCATTATCTTCTGTTGTAGATAACAGAGATTAGCTTTAGCGTCAACAGGAGTTCAGGCCTGCTGAGCCAGGAGCTCCCTGAGGAGAAAGGTCATGGACAGTCAGGGTTAGAAGGGCAAAAAAAGAAAGGGAAAGGAGTGGAGAGACTTTATTAGGGAACCATGAAAACTTAGCACATGGGAATCTGAACGTGTTTGGATAACTGAAGCTCAGTGGGCTGGAAGCTCAGCCCAGTCACTGTTGCCTTGTTTTAAGGTCTATCCCTTGCACCAAGAGGGTGGGTTTACAAGGTGGAGGATGTTTAGTGTGACTCCTTCTCCTTCCTTGTCACCAGGTCTGCTAATAAGGTACAGCTGTAAGTGACCATGCCAGCTCATGGCCAAAGCCCCAGCTCAGAGCTCACATTCTCAACACCAACAACCTCTTAATGATCACACTGGTGCCATCCTGAGGTGAAGAGCTCTCCTGGGGTGGGAAACTGAAGCGCTGTCAAGAGCAGAGGGGATGCATGTTTCCTCGTATGACCTGAGAGCTGCCATGAACGCAGTCAGCTTGAACCTTCTCAAAGGCTGAAGTGTGGCAGGGTGTGCTGGAGTCTTGTAGGGCAGAGCACTGAGTTTCTGGGGGTAGGTGGTAAGTTCCCGTGAAAAGGAGTGAAAGTCTCACCACATTGGGACATTAGGAAAAAATTTTTCATGGAAGGGGTCATTGGGCACTGTCAGAGGCTGCCCAGGGAGGGGGTTGAGTCACCTTCCCTGGAGGGGTTTAAGGGATGGGTGGATGAGGCGCTGAGGGACATGGGTTAGTGTTTGATAGGAATGGTTGGACTCGATGATCCGGTGGGTCTCTTCCAACCTGGTTGTTCTATGATTCTGTGATCTTCTTTGAAATCACTGGGCTTTCACCACAGTTAAGGAACTTAGAGGAAAGAGTTGCTCCAGGATGGAAGAATAAGGTTTTGAAAACCGCCACGTGTCACTGAGGGACCAGCTTTGAATGTCTTCTTGTTAACAGACATCAGAGAGAAGTTTTGAAAATCCCAAGCCCCTTTATATGCCTATGATAAATTCTCCCCCACCAAATCCAATGCTTAGGAGTTCATGCAAATTGGAAAGCCTCTGAGGAGAATCACAGAGAGGAAGGGGGTTGGAAGAGACCTCTGGAGACCATCTAGTCCAATCCCCCCCTGCTAAAGCAGAAAAAATTGCTCTAGCTAATGATCCTGACCTTATCTCCTTCCTGCTCAGATTCAACTCAAAAAGTTCCCCTAACACTCCTAACAGTATGGTGAGAATGGAAGAATCCCCCTACCAGCACTTAATTTGTTTAGCTCATTATTAACTCCATGGCAAGAATATTAGCCATGCTAAAGCCTTGATGCTGCTTTCTTATTTTGGTGCTAAATATGAGGACTGCAGCTTACTATAAACCCATTAAACATTCATTTAGGCAGCAAGAAACTGTTAAGCTTTTGCAGATCCGATTAGGTCATCTGTTCAGTAAAAAATCTTCAGTAAAAATTCAATAATCTCCTTTGATCTGAACTACGGTCATTACAGCAACGCTGAGCTCAGTCACAAGTCTTTATCCACACGTGGTCCCAACTTCAGCTGGGTTGAATCACTAGGATCCGTGCAAGAGGGGCAGCTGAGGTCTGCCCAGCAGACACACACTCAGTGGGAGTGAAGTAGTGATGACTGTCAGCACTTCCCTTCTTCAAAGGGCCCCAGAACAGTGAATTCTTGATCTGCCTTGGGAGGCAATAGCCCTTGCTCCTGGAGAGGATAGGGTTTTTTTCCCCCAAAAAATATTCAAAATTATCATTTGGTCTCCTTAGAGTTTCACCAATGATGAGATGAGAAAAATTTAGCTTTGAGAAACTGTAACTTCTTCCTCCCTCCTGACCTCTCAATCTAAGCTTTGGTTTTTTTGAAGAGAAGAGCGACAAAGCTGGTGAGGGGGCTGGAGAACAAGTCTTACGAGGAGTGACTGAGAGAGCTGGGGTTGCTTAGCCTGGAGAAGAGGAAGCTGAGGGGAGACCTCATTGCTCTCTACAACTACCTGAGAGGAGGTTGTGGAGAGGAGGGAGCTGGGCTCTTCTCCCAAGTGACAGGGGANGGAGAGGAGGGAGCTGGGCTCATCTCCCAGGTGACAGGGGACAGGAGTAGAGGGAATAGCCTCAAGCTCCTCCAGGGGAGGTTCTGGCTTGACATAAGGAAAAAAAAATTCATGGAAAGGGTGATTGGGCACTGGCAGAGGCTGCCCAGGGAGGGGTTTGATTCACCTTCCCTGGAGGGGTTTAAGGGATGGGTGGACGAGGTGCTGAGGGACATGGGTTAGTGATTGATAGGAATGGTTGGACTCGATGATCCAGTGGGTCTTTTCCAACCTGGTGATTCCATGATTCTATGTTTATGTTGCTCATGGAAGGACTCTACACCTGGACTGTGTGCAGAGCCCAAGAAGCTGAAGAGCTTGGCTCAACCCAAGTGACAATAAACAGACTGGCAATCCATTAAGACAGAGGCAGCCAGACGTTCCCTTCTCCTTCATTACCAGGAGCACAGGGCTGCTGTGTGAGAACCAACTGTGTGCTGGGACTGAGAGATTTCCCTTTGTGAGCCATACCCAGAGCGTAAACCCCCCTGTCTATTTTAACAATGTGCTTTTCCTCCAGATGACAGTCCCTGGGATGTGCAACTTGGCCTGCACAAGGTTATTGTTTCCAAGCAATGGAATGTCTCAAAACACAGAAAGTAGTGAAGGAGCCAGAAGAGTCCATCAGAAAGTTTCCCCTCTTCAGCACCTGGCAAATGTGTCGCAATATATGTTTCTCTTGCTTTCCCTCTCCACTGATGGATTTCTGTTGTTTTTTCATTTCCTATGTGTTGATTTTTTTTTCCGTATTGGCTTCACATGATTACCAGAAATTTAATTTGCGCAATGATGCTTTCGTCCAAAACAGGCTTGTGGTTCACCAACAAAACTTTGCAATCAGGAAAGTCCTCCTTCCTCAGAAGTGATCACAGCAAGCTCTGGTTTGGATATGAGAAGACCTCCTCAAGACATGACTCGTGGCCACATTTCTCATTCTGCTCAGTACAGACGCATGCAATATAGACCAGATCTAACCTCATGCTCCAGAACATTGAATCATAGAATCATAGAACAATCAGGTTGGAAGAGACCCACTGGATTATTGAGTCCAACCGTTCCTATCAAACACTCACCCATGTCCCTCAGCATCTTGTCCACCCATCCCTTAAACCCCTCCAGGGAAGGTGAATCAACCACCTCCCTGGGCAGCCTCTGACAGTGCCCAGTGACCCTTTGTGGGAAAAATTATTTCCTAATATCCAGCCTGAACCTCCCTTGGCAGAGCTTGAGGCCATTTCCCCTCATCCTGTCCCCTGTCACTTGGGAGAAGAGCCCAGCTCCCTCCTCTCCACAACCTCCTTTCAGGTAGTTTGCTTTGGATATGGTGATGAAATGGGTGAGACTGATCATATAAGAATTTAATCACACAAGATGTTTCTGCCATATTGTCTGCCCCCTCTATCTCTTTCTTTCAGTCACAGACATGTTTCATGAATCAATTTATAAACTGCATTCCAGTTGTTATAACTAAAAGTTATATTAGGATCACTTCATCAGAGGTTCTGCCATGGACCATGGGCACAGTGGACACGCTAAGTCAAAAGCTGTTTTTCTTGGCTCGCTGCTTTCAATGATCCATGACATTTGCTCATAGAACCATAGAATCACCAGGTTGGAAGAGACCCACCGGATCATCGAGTCCAACCATTATTGATGATAGGATGTGTGCAACATTTAACTTACGTCTAATTTATCCAAAAAGGATATACAGCTCATCTTTCTTCTCTTTGGGCCTTTGGTTTGAGTAGGATATACTAGAAAAAAGTATGAATAGAATCAACATTTTTATTACATATATTAATGTGATGTAGCAATGGAATGAACATTGTACGTTACTATAATTACATTTTTTTTGGTGTGTGTGTAAGAAAGAGGAAATACCAGAAGATGATGTGGAAGGAGAAGAAATGAGTTAGCCTAGGTAGCCGCTGGATGGCACAATTGCTCTATTTAACTATTGCAAAACTGGGTAGAATTTTTCTTCAGCTGGAAGTGAGCAAACAAACCAACCCAGATGTAAGGTAGTTATTTACAGTGCAATAAACCAAACTAGAAACCAAACTCAAACACCAAGTCGGAAGTAAAGTTTTTCATCGAGCGATTTCTGATGTCCCACAAACACTACTACTTTAATAGATCAACCTACCAAGCCAACTGTTTCAGAAACTATCATAGCACTGAACTTTGCTTTCCCTCCTGTTTATGCAGCTCCGCTGTCTTCAAATTAATGAAAAAAAGAATAAAATTAAAATAACTTCAAAACTAGAAGTGTAAACGAATAACAGAATGAAAAGTTGGTATTCAGTCATGGTTGTATAATAATAATATTATATAATAATAATAAATAATAATAATACCTGTGTTTAAGGCACGGGTGGACGAGGTGCTGAGGGACATGGTTTAGTGTTTGATAGGAATGGTTGGACTCGATGATCCGGTGGGTCTCTTCCAACCTTGTTGTTCTATGATTCTATGTTCTATAATAATAACAGCAGCAGTGTCCTTTTTCTAGGCTTTGTTGGCAGCCTGTTGCTCACACGAGACCTCTCTCCTGCAACCCCATTTTCTACTATGATTTGGACTGTTTTTCTTTCAGGAGATATAAACCAAGTGACAACTGCAAAGTGGGTGGGCACCGTTGTTTGCCTTAATCAACCACAGAAAAAAAAGCCCAAGAACTGCTGATTTAATGTTTATTGTGGTTTTCTGTTTAAAAAGTAGGAGAAAGAGATATGCATGATCACATCACTTTTTGTTTGGCAGCTTGCCTTTAATAACTTTTCGAGATGACAGCAGCCTACAGTTCCTAAAACCAGAAATGCCTTCCAGTTTGGGGTGATACCAGGGGACACAGGACATGGAATCTGAAAATCTGAAATGTGGCTGTTGCTGACCTTCTGGTCTTCTAACCAACCAGGGGCATGAAACGTGGTGCTGGGGTTATCAGGGAAAGATACAGAGGCTTCTGGTAGATGGAGAGGAGTAGTCTGCAGGCACCCAGACTTCTATGGGACCATGATTTGTGCTTTTTTAATGTGCTTTAAATCCTGAATGGTGCAACTAGGTGCCGAGTTTCAGATGGACATGGNAAAGAAAGAAAGAAAGAAAGAAAGAAAGAAAGAAAGAAAGAAAGAAAGAAAGAAAGAAAGAAAGAAAGAAAGAAAGAAAGAAAGAAAGAAAGAAAGAAAGAAAGAAAGAAAGAAAGAAAGAAAGAAAGAAAGAGAGAAAGAAAGAAATTAATTATAATGGTCATGAAAGCTGTAAAATCATAAAGCTATGATGGAAAACTCCAAGGATTTCCATGTGGAAACTGTGGCACGGGGCCAGTTCCAAATCCCAGGGACTTGCAGCAAAGCAAATTCTTTCATAAGCATAATTCAAAACCAGCAAAACAAACAATATTTGTATGAATAGTTGACCGATTCATGTGTGGAGGAGAGATCCCCTTAACAGGGAAAAGGAGTAGTACTCTTGAGACGTAAAACCACTGGATGAAACTGAAAACTACTTATCATTATGAAAGACTCCTACACAGACCCAAGGTTTGAACATTAAGGAAGGCTTCACTTTTCTGTAAGGCAAAGTGAAGTCCTGGCACAGCACCAATCTCTGGTGCACAAACTGGCTCTCCTGTAGAAGGCATATGAGTTAGGGATCCTAATTCTTTCTCATGGGAGTGTTTATAATCCAGGAAAAGGTGGTGAAGAATAGTTTGATACTCTAATAGAAAGGGAGGTAGCTGGAGTAACTGGAATTTATTTTAATGAACAACTTATTGGAGATATAAAAATATATCCTTTACAGATAAAGCTAATGCATATTATTGGAAAATATTCAGTTTATGCCTTAATCTAGGANGGGTCATTGGGCACTGGAATAGCTTACCCATGGAGGTGGTTGATCCACCTTCCCTGGAGGTGTTTAAGGTGTGGGTGGACAAGGTGCTGAGGGACATGGGTTAGTGTTTGATAGGAACGAATGGGCTCGATGATCCAGTGAGTCTCTTCCAACCTGGTTTTTCTGTGATTCTATGACTCTACCTTTCTCCTTCCTTGTTAAAGCAACCTCAAAACATCAGGTAAGGCACAGATGCAAAAGTTAAGTTAAACTCAATACTGCTTTCCTTTAGTCTTATTCTTGATATTTTTATTACATACAATGGGAAATAGACACCAGAGTGTGGATTCTTCTTTTTTTTTTCTGTTTCTTTGAAATATCAATATTACTGCAGTATCAGGTTAGGCTTTTAATCAGTCCATTTTTTCACAGGAAAAAGAATTAAAAAAATATGTATAACTAGTGTCTTTTCATAGAATCACCAGGTTGGAAGAGACCCACCGGATCATCTAGTCCAACCATTCCTACCAATTCCTTAATTCCTTAATTTTCCCTATGAGATGACTTCACTGTTGTAGTATCACAGTGCCTTCCTGACGTTATCATTACATTTTGCCTTCTTTATGGAACCTCTTTGTTGTAGTCCTCTGTTTAGTATTTAAAATAGTTTAAAGCCTGCAATTTAATTCTGAATTGCAGTAAAATACTTGACAGTGGATTAAGTTCTCTCATAATCATACTTTTCCTTGCCAAGCTCTGTTTTCTTTGTAAACTATCAGTCAGCAGCTAAAGGCTTACGACTATCCATCAGTTATAGCCAACCCTGCCGTCATCTCCACCTCAAAAATTTATGAAAAGAATTTTTCCCTTAGGATCCGAATTTATTAAGAAAAATGTTACTGTTGCATCCCCATAATTTAGGCAGTATTACAGACGCCCAGAGAGGAAAAAATAAGCAAATAAACAGAAAAAAAAGAAGAAAACGTTTTTGTATGACCTTGAGCAACACACATTCCCATTCCAAGGTTTCTATTCTATTGTTTCGAGGTTTTTACATTGAAAACTAAGCTGTTTTTTCCTGGTCTGTTTGCTGAGTGCTAGTAATGACTTGTGACCATGCAGCCCTGGGCTGCAATCTCCTCATATCTTCATAGGGTCGTTATTCCACTGAAGACAGAATATGGCTTAATAGTAAGAGTAGATCTAAACTTAGAGTTTGTAAATACACTTCAGGATCTTCGGGGCTGAAAACCTTGCATTGTAAGCAAGATGTTGCTGTAGCATTAGAGCAGCCCGTGTTACATTCCCTTCTGAACTGCAAAGCAGAGGCACTTCATTGTTGGGCTTGAGGGAAGTTATGAGATGCTAGAAGATGAGATTCAATATCTCCCCACACTCCCTAGCACTAGGTAAAGCACACACATGCCCACCTGTGCCCAGAATAGCTCTGAAGTTTGATTTTCAAGTTTTTATAGTCATATGTGAGTAATTCCACATAATTATTTATGCATGTCTAGCAATAGGGCATAGACAGCAGCTGTGCTTGTTTTATAATGTTTTATCTCGCTAACTCTGTGGATGTAGTCTGTACCTGGCCTTGGACGCTGCAGGTGGAGCAGATTCCAGGTACCTGTGAGGCTTTCCTTGGGAAAGTGAGAGGCATCTTGGCCTGTATCAGAAACGGTGTGACCAGCAGGTCCAGGGAGGTTCTTCTCCCTCTGTACTCAGCACTGGTGAGACCGCTCCTCAAATCCTGTGTTCAGTTGTGGGCCCCTCAGCACAAGAAAGATGTTGAGGCTCTGGAGCGAGTCCAGAGAAGAGCAATGAAGCTGGTGAAGGGTCTGGAGAACAGGCCTGATGAGGAACTACTGAGAGAGCTGGGGGTGTTTATCCTGGAGAAGAGGAGGCTGAGGGGAGACCTCATTGCTCTCTCCAACTACCTGAGAGGAGGTTG
>WAAB01006720.1:8395-65187 GCA_013389865.1 Piaya cayana | reverse complement strand
TGATGATGATGATAATAATAAAACATAAGCAACTGAAAATGGAAAATTGGTGCCAGTATGACCAGTGATCTTCATCTCCCATGATACGATAAGGATGGTGTCCACACAGAGATCTGTCCCTTGGCACAGTCTCAGCCACGAGCATGGCAATTTTGCCTGCCCAGAGCACCAGCCACATAGCCAGAATCATCTCTGCTGCAGCAGCATCTCACGACCCATGGTGTGCAAAGATGCATCATGCAAACAAGTGGTGGGCTCCATCACTCTCCTGCCTGTTGCTGTAGCGCCCTGCAGCTCAGTCCACCTGCCCTCCACTCCCCAGGTGCCCTGCAAGAGCTGCAGATCAGGTTTTTGCCCAGTTCACGGGGAAAGGAATTTTTCATTAGCACTTGTATTCCTCTCCATCTTTCAGGATGAATCATTGCTGGTTTAAGCACACAGCAAAGATTTATGCAGTAATAGATGTGGGAAATAGCTGTGGCTCCAGGGTCTCAGAACAATAATACATAATTCAGAAATTAATACAGGGTAGCAAAGACAATGGGATTTGAAATGAACATTATCGGCCAAAGCAAAAGGAAAACTCCACAGGCTCACCATGTGAGATGCTTCCACTATCCACACACCCAATTATAACTTTAGCTCTTACAAAGGGAACTGACTTAAACCATTAAATCTTTATTATTTTTTTCCCAATGGTGGGAGGGGGTGTGGGAGTGCAGATTCCTTAAAGATAGAGAGTTTAAATTAAGCTTTAAAACTGTGACTGAGCAAGATTTAATACTGACAATTAGCCTGGACAAACAGTTAATCGTCCTGCAGGCATAATTTATATATTCTCTGTGCAACAGGGAGAGAATGTCAGCGCATCGCACTGCAAATTAGTGCAATAAAAGAATCTCATAACCTCTAACAGCTCGGCTGTCTGACAAAGAGAGATCATTCCTCCACTCCTCATGCTGTTGCCTAGCCACACTCCTATCACCCTGGCCTGCTGCTCTTGTCTATTGGACTGTATTTCTCAACCGTGTTCACTGCCCAGAAACCTTCTGCCAGTGGAGAGTTTTGCCAGATCAACTTGGATAAGCCAGGTTGAAGCTTTAGTGAGTAAAAGTTAAATCAATAAACAACCATCACTACAGGACAAGGTGATAATTCGGGTTTGGAATTAGCAAAGAAATGAAACACAACCTTAAGGGTAAGGATGTGCCTGAGCGGCAGCTTGGGTCTTGGCTGAGCAGGGACAGACTGAGCTGATTTCAGACACCAGCTTTTCCAAGTGGGACATTAGCAATCTCAAGGACCAGGATGGTGTTAAGGAGGTTTGTGTTCTTCCTCATTGGCTATTTCGGATGAAACATACAACTGAAGTGGATGACAGCACACAAATCAGTCTAGCTTCTCCGATGTTTTTTTGAAGAACACTGTTTATCACAGAACGTGCTTTGGCTAAGATCTGTGATAAGTAATAAAAATCTCCTTTAACGGCCTACCTGTATGTTTTTATGTGGTAGGAACACATGGACTGGAGCACTTTTTGGCAGACCACGGCTATATCTCATTCTTGGACTCAATGATCTGGTGGGTCTTTTCCAACCTGGTGATTCTATGATTTTCTCATGCTAAATCTCCTCTCCTCTAAAGAAAGTTAGATACGCAATTTTCCCTGTAGGCCCAATGGCTGCAGCTACAACTCACGTGTCGTATCGCACCAGAAAGAAAGTAGGAAATCAGAATGAAGAAGAAAAGCAAGACGACCTTTAACAATGTAGTCCACATCCAATATTATTAGTTCAAGAGTATTATTTCAATAGAGTCCTTCATAATGACTTACTGACCGAAACCATTAAACACTATCCTTGTCTCTACAGGGGAACAGATGAAGTGCTCCAGAAATAGCTACAATTCAGCAATACATACATTATACACTCCGCAGATTTGTTGAGGAACTTTTATAAGACGGCTATAGAAAATTAAATTAATTATTAATAAAAATCAGCAATATCTTTTCCCTCATCTCCTATTAATACCATACAGGTGGCACGCACAGCTCTTTTCTTCTATACAAAATCCTTTCCCCTGCTAAAATGTTTTGCCTTTCTGTGCTAAAGGAGCTGTGGTAGGTGGCCGTATGCAAAGAATTTGTTTTAAGAGAGGCAAAATGTTAGATCCCTCAAAATTAGTTACTAACCAGTGGGAGACACAGAGATAGTAGCAAAAAAAAAAAATTCTCTTGTTCAAGTATATCCTTATTTCCCATGAAATTAAATTTGCATTCCTTTTTGGATAGGAGAGAAAGGAAGTGGGGAATTAAAGTCCAAGGAAGCTAGTATAGGGATAAAATATAAAATTCTACTGGGACTTCCAGCTTTTAGGCACAGCAGGAAACTCAATACAGATTTACTTAAAATAGGTTAACAAGGCAGGTTGCCATCATCTTCTTTCAGCACTAGAAGACTCTGCTTTCGAAGGACATAATTAAAGGAAAGTACAATGAGTCGGGACTCGCTGGTGCGTTTCCAGCACCTGTAGTTCCTTCTGTGGCACTTGGAGCAAATAATGTGTGTGTTTCTACTTTCATCTGTCAAAAAAAAAAAAAAATGGAGCTAACAGACCAAGTGGGGCAAATGGGCACAGGCCTGGGCTATACTCTTATGGAAGATCTGGTCCAATATCTATCTGCATCCAAAAGACTTAAGGATGCTTATACTGGAACCACCACTTCCAGGAAACTGCCATGCAAATGCAGATCACAGCCTTTATCATAGGCTTCAGTCCAGTCCAATTTCACATCCTTCTGTTTCCTCTGAGTACTGAGCAGCTGAAAACCCACAACATTACCAACTAAATGCCAATGTCCTCCCAGAGAAAGCTTTTTAGAGATGCAAATGGTCCAGACTAATTGCCTGGCATCAGGATGCATTAGAAGTAAGAAGCCACAAGCACCAGCTTCCCAGATTTATGCTCTATGACACGTTGTTCTGCACAAGACAGTGCCCTTGCATAAAATACTGAAAACACAACAGGTTTCCAATGCCCTTTCTGTAAAGACAGCAATAGCTCATTCTAAAACACACACACACACAAACCTAAATGCACACACATAATTGTATGTCAGCTCAGCTGTGTATTAAAAACACGCTGGAATGCAATTTTTAATATGGAATTTAAACTAAGCGGAAGTACAAGGAAAACCCAAACACATAAAACGTTGATCGAGCAGTTGTTACTATTTCTTAGTGTCATGGTGGATTCTTTTTTTTTGTGAAACATAAATCCTGGTATTGCTGTAAACTCAACCCTAGACACTTACACTAAGCCCCTGTGCTGAGAACTTGTTGATATCAACACGAAAAAAAGGCATTTTGTTTGCATTTGTTCAAATCTTTGACCTTCCAGCAAATGAAAACACCAAATATCTTTCAGAAATATATTACATGGCTTTGTAAGGTCATTCATTTTCTCCTCCAGCCTCTCTGGTTTCACAGCCTTCTCCTCCGGCAGGGCACGGTTAATCCTGGAGCTGTTCTGCAGGGGAAGGCAAACCCCTAAACGCAGCCTTGGCTACAGCACTGCCCAGGCTAGGACACCATGGGAGAGGAAAGAAGTCCCCAGAATATCCTTGATGTCTTGCAATAACGGGAATGCAGAAGGAGCTGGAGTCACCAAGTGCCTCCACTGCTGAAGCGTGGGAGGAAGCAGCTCTGCACAATGAGAACAATCCTGTCAGCCCTGGGTGCTGCCATTCCAGCTCATCCACATGGACTATCTCCAAGTCCATCAGACTTAGGCTACTGAGCCACAAGACAAACAAAAAGAGTACACGCTAATGAGAATAAGGATGCTGACAGAGCTCATCCAAGGATGTAGCTTCTCTAACACCCACCCAGTGGAGAAATTCACATGTTGCCAAGGGCAAAACTGCCACTTCCTTGCAGAACTAGCACAATACAACTAAGTCTAAGCTATTGTAGAAGAGTCTCCTAACCTGTGGGGTTCATAAAATCTTGGCAAATAACCTGTACAATCATAGCACTTCCATTTGAAAAGAAAGCTAAGTGAGGCACTATGAGAAATGCAGAGATCCTTGGCCAGGGTATATTACACATCTGTTTGCTCGAGCCGTAGGCAGTGAGCATGGCCAACACAACTCCCTTTGCATCTGACCAGTTGAGCTGAGGTCAGGAACCGATCTGGGGAAATGCCAAAGCTAAAGCCCACACAGCTGGTTTTGTAACAGTCTTGGGTTCAGAGTGTGACCCACAGTGTAACCTTATCAGTGGCACAGCAGCATCCTTTTTGCTAAAAATAAACTGTTCTGCTATGTCAACAAACCTCCATGACCCAACGCTAACAAACAGCTCTGCAGAAACCACCAGCCTGTGAGTCCTAGGACGTGGAGATCAGCCCTGATGTACCCTACAAGCTCGCCTGCATTGCAGATTGCCTCCAGGCTTACAGGAGAAGCAAAAATAGAGAGATTTTGTGGAGGAACTTATCACCAAAAATACTGCTGATGGATTTCCCATGAAAAGACAGCATTTTATAAAGCTTTCTGTTCAAGAGCTGCCCAAAACATCAACATGACATGTATTTAATTCTGTTATTTTTTATAATTTTGCATGTTTGTCTATTGTGACTAGAGTTAACATACCAAAGTAGGAGTTAAAATGCTAATCTCTTAGCATCATAGAATTGTTTGGGTTGGAAGGAACCTTAAATATCATTCAGTTCCAACCTCTCTGTCATGGGCAGGGACACTTCCCCCTGGATCAGGAGCTCCAAGCCCCATCCAACCTGGCCTTGAACACCTCCGGGGATGGGGCAGCCACCACTGCTCTGGGCAAACTGGGCCAGTGTCCCACCACTCTCATAGTGAAGAAATTCTTCCTTATATCTAGTCTGCTAGACTACTGTTCTTTGAAGTAATTATACCTATTAAATACTGATCAAAACATCTGATTGTCTTCTATGAAGAATAATGCCTTCTGTAACAGACATCTGCTAGTTTGACACGCCATGAAATGAAATAGAAAAATATAAAAGCATAAGGCAATCAAAATGAATATTCAGAATTCCAGAATTTCATTTTCAATCTTGAAATGAATTTCTGAGAACTGAAGACTTCTGAGGAATTTTGAAAAAAAAAAAAGTTTTCAGTGAAGAAATAAATGAATGGATAGAGCTCAACTTGGAAATAGCTCAGTTTCTAGCGAGATAGAAAATCACACCTTCAGCAAGAGTAAAGCAGAGCCTTGGAAGTTAGCAGAGTATTTCTTTATCACCAGGAAAGACAAACTTTTTTCACACTGGTTTTGAAACAGCCGACTGGCACTTCTCCTAGCAAAAACCAACATTAGCATCACATAGTTAAAAGTACTTGATCATCAACTGCCAACAAGCAAATTGAAGGCCTGGTGAAGACCCAGTCCTACCAGGATGGATGCAGTATTGCTAATTAAAGTCCAGAAGCACAGCCTGAATGTGCAAAGTGGCTTGCACAGAGGTAACATCTTTCACACCCAGTCGCTGTGCATTATAAAACTGTTCTGACAAAATTATCCCTTAATCATCCATTTTGTTGATCAAAGCTCCACATTAGTCATCCCCAAAATAGAAGTCAGTGAATGGTCTTCACCCACTTAACACAGGTGGTAATTACTTCATTCCAACAGGTACGCTCCGCAGCCCACATATACTCTTTACAGTATTAAATGGATCCTTTGCACAGTTCTAACTTCCAGGGTTGTTTTAAAGTTCTCCAGAAAAAGAAAATCACCTTTTAAGAAAGTGATTAAATCTGTTTAAGTCACCTAAATCTGTTTAAATCACCTTTGCTTTTCTTATTATTGCAACTCTCTGCAAGTTCAAAATCTACTGTACAAACACTTTTTCCATCCTTAGTACCTGCTGCTAGTTTATTGTTAAGTATTTCACACAACTGGAGATGATCACAGAATGGGTTGGGTTGGAAGGGAACTTAAAAATCATCCAATTCCACCCTCTTTACCATAGGCAGGATGCTCTTCAATGGTCCCTAACTGTGGCACCAAAGACCTACTAGACCCTAGAAAGCATCTAGGTTCATCATCATGTTCTCTACCACCGATTTATTCATTAATAAATCAAAAAGATTTGGAGATGTTTTTATTTAGCTGTGACAGTGCCTTTGGACCCATTTTAGGACAGGTATTTTATTTTACTCACAAAAGTGTTAATCTTCCAGGGGATAGGGAAGGACGAGAGCAGACATAGACCAACAACGTGGAATTTGCAAGGAGATATAACAGAGGAGGGGGATATAGGTCACATTTTTAGGCTTACTAACATTAAAGGTGTCCCTTTAAGGAGTTAGTGCTAATGAGCCAGCAAATTATTGTGATGGAGTCAAAACTACCCTTCTGGTTCTGCAGATCTGGAAAACCAATCTGGAGGTGCCCAAGTGGAAAATGATGTGGTTTGTGGAGGTCAGTGTTTCAGGTCAGTGTTTGCGAGGGCTGCCTGCCACTGCCGGGACTGCCCACAAATATATCACAACCGAAGTCACTCACAGCAAGTGGGTGCGACCTTTGCAAAGATTACAGAGCAGCTGCTATTGCGAGAAAATAGGCTGGGAACAAGCAGTGAAGTTTTCACAGGGCTCGATCAGCACAGCAGGGTCCTTCCAGCAAACATTAACCTGCCTACGTTCAAGGTGAAGTGGGCATCATCCACTCTGGAAGGTTGTTACCCCCACAGGTAAATCAGCAAACATACAGGGAGAGAGGAAAAAGTGAGTTCTTGTGGAAGGGGCTTTTTCTCGATGAGTATCTCTAAGGGGAGAGCTGGGAATAGAGTCTCCTGCTAAAATAAAGGCACTGGAGGCAGTGTGGCTTTGCAAGCTCCAGTTTGATTTGCTCCTCATTAGAGCACATACATCTCAGTGTTTTTACTCATTAGTGTTTTACACCTCTCTGAAAATCCATATTTTGCGCTGGCGGCCTCAGTATTTAGTCTCTTACATTTCCCAGCCTGCATTTTCTGCCTGTTTTCCATCTCACTAATTCTCTTCTCTATTCTCCCATCTGCCCTGGTTTATGAAGCACCTCTGAACGTAGCAGAACCTGCCAAGAGGGGGGCTGGCAGAAGCGAGACAGCCGTTAACAGAAAGGCAACACAGTGAATGGTATTGGGAAGGGGATTATTATTCATTTCATCTCAGCAGCATGTTCTAGTGGGACGTGTCCCTGCCCATGGCAGGGGGGTAGGAACCAGATGACCTTTAAGGTCCCTTCCAACCCAAACTATTCGATAATTCTATGATCAGATCCTGCAAACTGAGACCTCCTGCAAGGGGACCAGGGAGAAGAGCAGTTCTGCAGGGTCCACCATGAGCTCCCCAACACGCACTTCAGAGTTTCCTTAGGAAAAGGGAAGCAAGGAGAAGACACTGAACACCTGCGTTACTTCTAGTAACAAGAGATGGGGGAAAGTTACAATGGAAACTGAGATACAATTAATTACCTGTTAACTGAAAATGAAAGACCTTCTGCTCCCAATATGCAACTTAGTTTAATTATAGGTGTCTGGAGCCGGGGAGACTGTGTGTTCACATGTGTGGTAGGAGGTGGTAATAGGCAGCTGGCTCCCCACACTGTAATCCTGCCTCCAACCTCTCACTGTACCTGTTTCTGATACGTGCAATAAGCATGAAGAAGGGCTTTGGATTACAAAGAGAGACCTCCCCCCCCTTGTAATTACCAAATTAACACATTCTAATGGGTGAAGTACTCCAGCAGCAGACTATGATTAATGCACAAGTCCAATTAGCTGCAGATTCTTTCCCTCTAATTTTAGCCCACTTAAATAGCATGAGACAATCTGTAATGTCTCTGGGGTGAACCTCCCCTCTACACCAGCTCCCTCCTCTGCCATTTAATGAAATCTCTGGTGCTTAATGCAAGAGGCAGCTCAACTCTGCCACTCTGCTGGAAATCTTGTTCTTGCGCAGCAATGGCATCGCTGAGGAACAGGCAGAGGATGCTGTCTCCGTTGAAGACAAGAAATATACCTCAGTTCAAAAAAATCAGCTAATAGCAGCTTATCTGCTGTCACACCAGTTGGAGAGGCATGGAGAGCTATAGAAAGACCATGTTCAAAGTCCCTAAGAACACTGCTAGTGTCCCCAAATCTTACAGCCATGAGGATGCTCGCTAGCAGCAATCTGAATATTCTGAAAATGACTACTCAGTCACAAGGGTTTCCAGTCCAACCCCAGTATTTAAACCCAAGTCCATCACTCTAACAACTCCACAGATAACACCAACTGTTAAATCACTCATTCCTTTAACACTGGCTTCTTTCACCTAGAAAGCAAAGCAAGACGAATTCCTCAAGAATACCCTTTGTTGAGTCGTGGTTTCAGTGTAAGAGAGGTTTCCAGTTGAGTCCACCATGATTTAGTGAAAACTTGTTCTTACCAGATGCAGCATTTCTGCAGAAGGAAAACATGAGTGCAGGCTGGAGGTACCTGACAAGGTCACAAAGTAAAGAGAATAGTTCTCTTAATTGCACTGCTGATTCCTTCTCCACCCAGCCTAAGAAGAAACAGTCTCACCACCATGAACAGACACATCAGCCTCCTGTATCAGTTCTATTTTTAAAAAAACAAACATACCCTCATATTTTTATTAATAAAATTTACTAAAGTAGGAGCATTAGGTTCTTCACCGAGCCACTCACAGAAGTGCCACTTCTGTCATCACTGGCTTTTTGTAAGGCAGAAAGAAATCTAGTAAAACTTTCCAAGCAGATGATGTTGTGTACAAAATATTAATGCTGCTTATCCCTGAATTGATATTTCTTTGAAGACTTCTAATAAAGCCCAGTTCCTCCAGAGCCTTAACCATGACAAACGTCAATAAATGTTATGAGTCCCTGAGGCTGAATTTTAAAGGAGCATTAAAGATTAAAGAATGCACAGGTCAATTACTGAAACAAGCAAATGACTTTAGAAGTAATTATATATAATTTTGCCTTGTTTATTTTGCATTAGTTATAAGTGTCCATAATCCCATCCGCCCCCTCTGCCCCCCAGGGTCTCTCGTGGTTTGGGTTGAAAAATTCCTTCATCTCTCACTTGATTTTTAAGTGCAGTTGCTAGAGACAAAAAGTGGCCTTAAAAATGTTCTTCCAGTGGCTTTTATACATATGTGTGTGTATATATACACACATCCCCTTCTAGAATTTCATCAGCCCAGCGTGCATGTGTCTGCCTGTCCAAAGCCCTCTGGAGCCGTGTCCCTAGATCCCTATTGGCACAGTCCGTTTAGCTACAGCCAGGCAAATGGTTCTCCATTTCAATATCTACATACATGGCTAGAGCTGCTAAGAGGCATTTTAAAGTCTCTATTATTCATACATGAAGCTCTAGTACCTCCAGATAAAACCTGGTTGGTGAGAGAGAGCTAAGAGCCCGAGCTGCTCTTTCATCCCTGGGCATCTCTGCTCCTCCACCACCTCCGAGCTCTGTGCACGCACATCACATCGCACTGTTTTAACATTAGCCTAAGTTTTATCGCGCTGAGTTTTCCTGACTCATAGGAAAAACCTTCACTTGCCCAAGCTAGGATGTGAAAATCATGTCCCTTAATACTTGTCTAGGTGTTAAATGTCGGCCAAACCGATGCAAACCCAGACCCAGCAGCAGGGCAGGACTGGACCCAGAGATGCTGGAGAGGGAAGGTGCTGTGGGAATGGGACCAGTGGGAAGAGGAGAAGTGCTTGCACAGGGCTTTCACTCACTTTTCATTTCTTTTGTGTTCTCAGATCGCACTAGATTAGCAGACTATTTACATAGCCCTTATGAAGTACATTTGATGTTCAGGGCAGACTCAGCATCTCTCATGTGGCTGTTCTGCCTCTAATGTCATTTTATAGTGTGTCTGCTTATAACAAGGGTAATAAAATAGATTTGGGAGGGAAGAGGTCGAGGAATACATTATGCAGGAATCTGGACCTCTCTGCAGCCAGCAGGAAGAGGAAGCTCAGTAATGGACATGTCATAATCTTTCTGTGCTAGTTAATATACGTCCAGTGTTACACTGATGTTTTATTGCACTCCACGCACTGAGCAGAAGCCCATTTCTTTTAAATGATTTTGATAAGCTGATTGATGCAGTCCTTGTTTTTCTCATATGTGCGTGTTTGTAAGAACCCCGTCTGCCTGATGCCATGGGCTTCTATCTAATAAAGGACCTATAACGTACTTATTTTCCTCAACCACGACTTTCCTCCACTTTCCCCTGCAATTTACTACTTTAGAGAAATTTAATCTGCTGCTGAAATTCACTGTATTATTAATGGAGAGTCAGTGCACAGCCTGACTGTAATTAAACTATGCACTAAGAAAAAAAAAATCTCAACCCACCAAGTGCTCAAACAGCATCAAGGGTTTCGCTGAAACTATTTGGAGCCAAGAATTGTGAAGCCAGGCAGAATAGCTTTCTCGATTACTGAGCTGTTTGCTGGTTATTGCATAGCCGAGATGGTATGCAGATTTCCTACCTTCACAGCTTCCAGGGGATTAAATAAAACTCCCTCATTAGAGGTGTCACACGTGCAAATTCTGGGCTGAAAGAGGGACAGGCTCCTCATTTTGATTAACAAAACACCTCAGCCCTTGGTGCATAATAAGTTTTGGAAACAGGAGGTTGTAGAAGCCAGAAGAATAATATAAATGGGCAAAATTGCACAGTAGGAATTTACTGGTGGCCTGGGTGATCCTGATGCAACCCCTGCTGTAGGAATCTCTTAAGTTGCTGGCAGAGCAGAAAAGGATAGGAGCACTCCGCTTTGCTGGGACCAGCACCTCCAGACACACCTCTAGAATCACTTTTTCAGGCTTGTTCTTAGCCCAAGGCCATGAATGGTACTCATTGCCTCCATCCAGAGATGCTGCGGCTAAGGAGTTCAACCCGCCAGGTACAAAACACCCCTTGAGCAGGCAAGGACAGAGTGTCCCTTAGGCTTCAAGCAAGCACACAGAAGGATCTCCCGCATCTCATGTTCCTGTGCAGCACAGAGCAATCCTGCAATAAAGTGATGCCAAACTGCATGAGACCAGGGAACTTGAGAGTGGCTCGTCTAAGGTCATACAGATCTCAGCGAATTAAGGAATTGCAATAAAACCTGCTCTCTAGCTGGCTGGTCCGGTGACCCAGGGGTGTAACACATGGAGACAGCTAATCTGTGTGACGGTGGGTTTGCTGTTGGGTGCAGTGTGTCAGGTCACGAATCACAGCCACGGAGAGCAGACGAGAGCTCACTTCTGATCCTGACATACTAGCTGTCGCTGGGATACAAAAGGCAGGATGTGACACATTTTCAATGGGACTGCGATGGGATTCAGAAGCCACAGAAGATCACCAGGCCACTATTTGAAGTGCTCTCACTCCACTTTAAAGCAGACAGAGAAAACAAGACTATCAATTTCTTTCTCTTTTTTTGGGAGGATGTGGGGTGTGCATGTCCCTTTTCATTTGTCAAACTTCCATGGTAGGATTAAGCTATGAAGAGAATATTTGGCACGAGACATGCAGAGGCAAGAGAGGTCGGAATGGCAATTCTTGGGAAGAATTGGAACAATGTGGAATGCAGAAGGAAAATAACACAATATTATCTCTGCTCCTTTCATTGGGACCTGGTTGGTTTTAGTTCTAAACACTGCACTCCTGTGTCACTCCTGTGCACACCTGTGAAAACACCAGCTGGGCAGCTGAGAGCACGTATTTGTAATGAATGTTGGAAAAGGCTGACTAAGAGTGAACAAAAGAAAGACGAGAGGAAGAAACGCTAGTAACTGCAAGAGCTCCAAACATGCCAGTATTGCAAACCTGCAAACACTTGAAATTTCCAGGAAAAAAGTTCCTTTCCTGCCTCATTTTATACAACTTGCTAAGCAATTTGCACACAACATGTAAATTACAAAACCTAGAAGGATGAAAATGTAGGGGTTTGTATAAAACCATCTAGTTTTATTTATGAGCAAAAGAGCCACTGACATATTACTTACAGGGAGCATGCATATGTTCATGAATCATAGAATAGTTTGGGTTGGAAGGGACCTTAAAGATCACCTAGTTCCAACCCCCCTGCCATGGGCAGGGACATGCCCCAGTAGATCAGGCTGCCCAAGCCCCATCCAACCTGGCCTTGAACACCTCCAGGGTCGGGGCAGCCACCACTGCTCTGGGCAACCTGTTCCAGTGCCTCACCACTCTCATCATGAAGAAATTCTTCCTTATGTCCAGTCTAAATTTGCCCCTCTCCAGTTTATACCCATTGCCCCGTGTCACATCACCACAAGCCTTTGTAAACAGCCCCTCTCCAGCTGTCTTGTAGCCCCTTTCAGGTACTGGAAGGTCACCAAGATGACTAGGAATATCCCAAAACGATGTTAATAATATGACACAAAACTCAAGCAGGGTTGGCAAGGACAAATTTTTCACTAATCTTAGCTGATCAGTGCTAACATTTCTCTATGCTTGCAAAATACTTCATTATTAAGCTATAAGAAGCTGTGATTACAAGTGGGTTCCTTAAAGGGAGAATTAAAACAGAAAGCTCACCAGTGTCATCTCCTTGAAAATATGGATCTAGGCACTGGCAGTGGACATGGGGAGAGGAGCAACGAAAGAAATAACTCAAAAGCTTGAAAGAGTCTCTGCACCTCTTCCAGAAAGATTTTCTAATCCTTACCTGGAAGTAGGTGAAAGCTGAACAGGAAAAAATATATATAAACAAAAAAAAAATTAAACCTTAATTTGTTTCACTTCGTGTTGAAAAGTGAAGGAAATTTCATGACTGAAAGTAGCCACTTGACTTTGCAGTGTAGCTTCCTAGTGGTATTTATTTGCCAGGCTCTAGTCTTCGTGCTTCTTTCACTCATTGGAAGATTTTGTACAGTGTATTTGTGAAGGATGATTGACTACAGGGAGTCTTTGTTGTACTATCTGCTGTAATTATTTTAATTCAAACACATTCCTTATAGGACTGACATCATAAACGCTGTTTTCTATAACAAATAGCTGTCAAGGCTGTCAAGCAGATCTGCTTACTGTTTTATATCATTACGATATTTAATTTCAACTCTGCGTTCTTTGTCAAATGTTCTCAAGATTTCCTTTCCCTGGTAGTAGATCAGACAGATGCTTTCAGTTTCAAACAGATCATTCTTTAGGGTGAGGTCAGAAAAAAAAAAAAAGACGGGGAATTTGCAGTAAGATGCTTGTGTCCCAGAGGGAACTTATGGCCAGTCTTAACTTTCCTACAGCGCGTTACTGTACATATGGGTGTTATTAACTGCCAAGCTGGTTGGGGTTTATGACATGCTCAGACTCAAACCATCTTAGTAATAAGATCACAGAGAAGCCTTTCTATTATCAGGCTTTAAACAAGACCGGGAGCTGATAGAAACAGGCAGCACTTAATTCCCAGCTCTTCCTGTATTTCTCATTTATCTGACTTCCAACCTTTCTTGTTAAATGAAAAGCCTTGGTACAAAAATAAACACTCATAGTCCTCAAAGGACGTCTGTGGCATGGGCTGGAGCCACCACCATACAACCAAATTACTGGAGCATTTGGAGGCTTTGTGTTAGAATGCACTGTGGTTTACTTGGAAAAAAGGTCATTTTCCTTGTCTGTTGCTCTTGGCAGCTGCTCTGGTCTTCAAACTCACCTGGGCATCACCTGCTCTATTGTTGAGCCACCTTTGAGTTTGCTCCTGCTGCACACAGAATTCTCTGCTCACTGCTGCTGTCTCAAACTGCCTGAAGAGAAGAGACGCCACAAGCCCCAAATACAAAAAGTTTTTATCACAAATCATCGAAATGCAAATTATTTTGCTAAAAGCGGAGCACGGACCTGCTCTGTTTCAGGAGAGTTTCGGAACAGCATGCCCTCTCCCACACATAGGGTTTGATAATGACAAGTGTTACTGATCCCTCTTGGTTCATTTGAAAGCACACAGAGCGTTTTACCCTGCCTGTCTATGGGTGGACAGGAGACACTGATGGAAGAGCAAGGAGTGCAAAGCTAATCTGACCTCCCTTGTTGCTGCAGACAGACACACTAAACTCATTTTCTGTGGGCTGGCATGTGACATATGAAACTAGTGTTAGATCTTGTGCGTGCCACCAAGTCATTTTCATGGGCTCCTGCAGAACCTGCCTGTTAGGAGGTTTCCAAAAGTCACTTGGTAGCATCCATTGCCCTTTATGTGTGCAAGTCCATAGAGAGGGAGTCATAAATGTCCATCTATCTGCTGTTATCTTTTCAGAGTAGACCCTTGGCATCAGCAAGGTAACAGGGTGCACATAGGACTGTCCTGTTCACCCCTTATCAATCCCAGCTGAGATGCCACATAGCACCATGGTGGAGGTGGGATTGATTCCCCTTTACACCAAGACAATGAAAAGACTGTGACAGGCCACCTCCTTGTCCTACACATGCACTTAAGAACTGAGGTTGAGGCAGTCTGTAGAGGAAAATCGGTTGCCATGCTGGTAACCTCTGAAAGCAACAGAGAACTCCTGCTGTGCAGGACCAGCCCAGAAGGATGCAGGATGCTGAAGAGAAGAAGCTTCATAGGGGAATTAAGCACAACCCACACTGCCCCTCAAGCAGGCTGTAGAGATACCAGAGACCTCAAAACTCTCCCAGTTGCTCTCAGCCCTGTTGGGAAAGGTTCCTACTCATCCAGAGAGCACCCAGTTCTCTGATGCAGCAGCCACCTTCATGCTAAGCATTCCTACCATGCCCAGTACAATACAATTTTAATTCTAGGCTAAAATCACAATAAGGAGAAGCAAGAGGCAGGCATAGAGCAATTGTTCTTTACATGGCAGAATATGACTGCCCTGCAAAAACGTCAGTGCACACATAGTCATAAACACAAAACAAACCCCCAGCTCCCTCTGAAGGGATAAGTGTTAGAACAGTAAACACTTCATTCACTCAGCTAGCGAGATGTGGGGCTGCAGCCTGCTACAAGCCCTGCACATGCTCTGCTATTTGGAGCTTATCATTTAATTAAAAATAACACACAGGTTTGGGGGACCATGACAACGACGTACACTGAGCTGCTTTCCCTTCCCTCTCCTGCATCTCTCTACTCCTCCCTGCCTGCCCTGTGTAAGTATATTATACTGTAACCTTGCTTTTCTGGAACAAAAGTGCCATAAACCATCAATAAATTTTACTGACTTTCCAGTGACCTTCACGAGGACTGGAAGAGTCACATCTCACACCAAAGATGGAGCTGTAAATATTTTATCTGTGCAGTAAACACAGTGCCGACAGCAGCAACTCACTCATGTCCCGAGGACTGCTCTGTGAGCATTGCCGCTGCGCTGAGATGGAGATTTATCTGCTGCTTCAAGAAAACCCTGGGCACAAAGGCAGAGCGGCTCACAGAAAGCTATCTTATTCTCAGCAGTTTTGTGTCACCGGCAACGGCTGCTGCCTCATTACTGTGCAATTTGCTAGCTCTGTGAGAAAAGCAAGGATCAGAAGCCAGGCTGGCAGGAAAGCAGGAGCACTCACTGCTTCTTCAGAGAGGTCCTGAGCCAGCAAAGTACTGAAGTGTTTTGGAATTCGACAATGTGAGATGTTCTCTGGCTGCTACAGACTCTACAGCGCCCAGGACTTGATCTTTTGCAACCTCTGGAGTTAAAGTTTGGGGGCTGTTCCAAGACAATTGTTAATTCAGTGTTAGCTCAGCCATACAGATCTCTTACAGATTGAAAAGTTTTCATACCCAACCAGATGTCTAGCGGTTGTATGTAGGCACAAACTGACTCAATCCCAACAGGGAAATAGACTGTCCTTGCCCTGCTTTGGAGGGTAGCTGCATCCTGGATCTACGCTGCTGCCTTCCATCACTCAGACTGGCTGCTCCCACCTGTACAGGCGCAGATCATGGTTCTGCTACCTGGCACAGCCACATCCCCCCCGAGATACCCCAACCAACTGCTGCCTCTGAGGATGCTGTTTGATGTAGAACCTCTCCTCAGCACCTGCAATGGAGAAGCAGGTCCCCACCGAGCTGGTGGACTCCCTGAGCTCTTGCTGCTGGTGTTTGCCCTCTGGGAGAAGGTGGGCAAGTTTCATTTAGCCCCAAGAATCACAGCAGTTACAGTCACACACCTGCAAGGAATGAGCATTTAAAAGATACCATCTGGCCTTATCAGGGATTTCCGTTAAGGAAACAAAGGAATCTCTTTTCTGCTAAGCCCAAAGGCCACAGAAAGTGAGGAAGAGGAGGGCAGTGAGCCTGCTATGGACCAATTTCCTTTGCAAGGGCGAGTAGGGGCTCACACAGAGAACAACCCACCTCTTGTAACCTACCCAGGGTTTAAATCTGTCCCATGACAGCTTACTGTACAAAGCCAAGACAAGTTGCCACAATGGGCACGCATGTTGTTTTGGAGAAATAATTCTCTCGTGCATCTCAGCACTGAATAAACATACCTACTTTATAACATCCTAAGTTCTAGAGTCTTGATTCCAGATGTCGCTATGGACCAATTTCCTTTGCAAGGGTGAGGAGTGGCTCACACGGAGCACAACCCAGCTTTTGTAACCTGCTCAGGGTTTAAATCCGTCCCACGAAACGACCTGCTCTGTCCCATTTTAAACACTTTACGCACCCAAGGAGGCGCTCCTTTAAAGCATCACCACTTCTCTGCATCTCCAAAGAACAAGTCATTGGGCAGCATTGTACCTGGACCAGAGCTCCCCTCCCCAAAAAAATCCTAAACCCCTCAATATCTTATTTTCCTTTGTCACTGTGTGCCCGTCTAGCCTCTGCCACACACACAGCCACCCTCTTGCATGCAATCCAGAGCCAGCATGCTCACATCAACCTGTATACGTTGTTATTCTGTAATATTTCTTAAGGCAAAACCACAACTACAAGAAAATCCCCAGGGATACGTCCCTTTGTTTTCCAGCACGTACTGCCAAGAGAGAAGCACATGAAATGCCTGCTGCTATAATTATGCCAAGAACAAGCAAGCCTCCCAGGATTTAGCCAACAGCCTCCACGCCGGCTTCCTTGGCTCCATCGTTCCTGCTGCTGGTAAAAACTGGGCCTACTGGGAAACCTGCCTGAGGGGTACAAGGGCAAGATGGGCTACTGGCCTGGCTCCCATCTTTTGTATCTGTCCTCAGATGTCCTTCCTTATCCTACTGACTGCATCTGGTCCTAAGTCTTCAGCTTTCTCTCCAAGTGAATTAGCCCAGCTTGCCCTGGCATGGCCTGCTGCTTTGGATCAGCCTCATCTCCTCCCTGTAGAAAGATCCCAGATCCCTGCGAAATACAATCTCACTCCAGCTCCTTCAGTAGCTTCAGAGGACAGGGACAGCCCAAAGAGTCACTCTGTGGAATGAGGCAGAAGCCCATTTTAGGTCATTTTCTCACCCAGAGATTCCTGTGAATGCACGCACAAAGACACAGAGTTCAGGCAGACACAGGCTGCTCAATTTGTAAAGGGTTAGCTCGTGAGAATAAAGGGTTAGTTTTGTCTGGCAAAGGCTCCTAACTGCCACCCCCCTCCCGATTTATTTCTGCAATTGTAATTAAGGCCCTGACAAAGTGGTTTAGCTGCCTGAGTCTTTTGTTCAATTTATTGATTAGCTATTTCTCAGAAGTTCATTACCATCCAGAGGCTGGGAATTGGGAATTGGGTCTATGTGGTTTTTCAAGGCTTCATCTCTGCTTCAGATGATTAAATGCAGCCACAACACATCCATCCTGCATTGAACAGCTCTGCCCAAGGTCAAACATTCATGCAAAACAGGAGTGCATATCTGCATGTCTAAATATCATCTGCATGAATTTCCAAGAGGATGTTTTTAAAGCTTTCTCAGCAAGTAGGGGAAAAATGTGTTTATGGAGGTAGCGCAGGTCATATCTTAACGCTCTCAATACAATACCCTTTAATTATAAACAAATACATAGAAAAAAAATCACAAGAGAAACTCTCCAAGTAGGAATGGGGGAGGTGTGAAATTGCAATTGGCACAAATTGGCAGCTTCTGTTCAGGAGCGGAGGGCTGAACGACAAGTAGGACAATTCTGCAAGACAGAAGCATAGAGGAAATACTGGATACCACCATCCATCTTGTACTGGGGGAAACAAAACACTCCAGCACACAATGGTGTCCATAAGCAATCTTCATTAAGTTCAATATTTATCACAAGGACAACATACTGCACCCTCCAATCTCTTTTTAAGAAGTGCAACCTGCTGTCTTTCCTTGAAAGATTTTCTAGGCAAATGAGATGCAGCAGGTTTCATCCAGATTTCCATAGAGCATTTGTCATTAGCTAAGCTTGAGAAGACAGGATTTAGTAGAAGCTGTGACATGGATGAAAGTCTCAACAGACGCTGAAGGGCACAGCACTGGGAGGAAAGAAATTCTTGACAGACACCCCCAGTCACTCGTCTTATTCAACATTTTTTTGTATATTGAATACAGCGTAAGAACAACAAACATGCATCAAGGAAATGTGCAGGGGGCACCAGGGTAGGTACCAGGGCAGCAGAGATATGGAATCAGCACAGGTTAAGCAAGCAGAGCTCAGGAGCAGAGTCAGAGTTGACTGCGTGCCCAGGAGACCAATGACATCCTGGCTCGTGTCAGAAATAGTGACCAGCAGGAGTAGGGAAGGGATCATCCCACTGTACTTGGTGCTGGTGAGGCCACACCTCAAATCCTGTGTTCAGCAACAAGAAAAACATAGAGGGGCTGGAGCGCACCCAGAGAAGGGCAACAGAGATGGGGAAAGGTCTGGAGAACCAGTCTTGAGAAGCAGCTGAAGGAACTGGGGATTGTTTAATCTGCAGAAAATGAGGTTGAGGGGAGACCTTATTGCTCTCTACAACTCCCTGAAAATGAGGTTGTGGCAAGTGGGGTGTTGGTCTCTTCTCCCTATTAATAAGTAACGGGAGGGGAGGAAATGGAGTTGCATCAGGGGAGGTTTCAATTGGATATTAGGAAATATTCCCTCACCAAAAGGGCTGTAGAGCACCAGAACAGGCTGCCCAGGGAAGTGGTAGAGTCACCACTCTGAAGTATTTCAGAGACGTGTAGATGGAGAGGACACATAGAGCTTAGGGACACAGTTTAGCAGTGGAGTTGTCACTATTAGGTTTATAGTGGACTCAATGATCTTAAAGGCCTTTTCCAACCTAAATGATTCCACAATTTCAAAACAACCCGATTCTACAGTAAGCAATGCACTCTCAGCAGCTACATCCATACAAACTAAGAACATTCAGCCTCCTGCAGCCAATGTCATTCAATCATTTGCACCAAGAGAGAAGGAGAAATAGTAAAACCCTTTGAAAGGTCAGAGAAACAACTTCCCATCTCAGCATGCTGCTCTCTGATTCTGCACTTTTCCTCTCTCAAGCTTATCCCAGTGAAAAAATAACTTTGAAAAAAAATCATCATTTTTAGCTCAAGGACAAGAGATGAGTAGTTTACTCCTTCCAGTTTCTTTTCCCTTTCGAGTCAGCACCTGTGTGTGTGGTACCGCAATTATTTCCGCAGTGACATGCTTGCGATCTTAGCTACACTGTGTGCTGTGTTGGATGCCAGCTGGATCACCAAGACACTAAGCTGACTTTAATGTAGGGATAAGGTGTTGGTTATTGGTAATGAGTAAGAAAAAAAAAAAATGAGGCGGGGATGCTTTTCCCCTCCACTTCTTGCATCCTCCCTTCCAAAGATTTTTTTGTCTCCAATTTTCTCCCCTTGCCTTGGGGTCCCTCCTTTCAAGGGATGTAATTGATATAGTCACCAAAAATAATGGAATTTATAGCCCAGGCTCAACACTATAAATTTAGCTATTACATTCCTGATGGGAAAATGAAGAACAAAATGAATTGAGACAGAATATTTGTCTTAATAATTGTCTCTTTTCTGTGCTGTATGTACTTAATACATCTATGTGCATATATGCAGGAATATATACCTACACATATCTAAATTTAGCAAAGAGGGGGCGTTTTGTTTGATTTTTGGCTGTGATTTTTGGGGTTTGTCTTCTTAAATGACCACATTAGCACAAACACTGGCCAGACAAGCACACATTAAGAAGCCGTCTGTAACAGCGTAACAAGGTGAATTTCTCGTATTGGAGACGTTTGATGGGAGAAGAGCCAAACTTTGCATAATCCAGACACAGTAATAACCAATTGCTCCACATTGCAAAAAGTATGTGTCTTCTTTGGGCTTTCGGCTGTTTTTCAGATGTATTTCATTTTTTTTCAGGAAACTAAGAGCTGAGCCAGCACTACCCTGCTCAAAGCAATTGCCCTGAGACTCTGATAAGGTTTCCTACTGAAAACTTCCTACTTCTCCACTCTTCCCTTCCCATCCCTGCTCCAACTTCTATTTTTTCAGGTTGGGCTCGTCCAGCATCATCTCCATCCCTCTATGAACGCACCACCAAAAAAAAGAAAGCTCATGTCCAGCCTGTGATCATTTGTCATTTAGATAGAGTCTCTGATATGAACCATGGCAAACACTGTAATGACTAATTTCAAACATTTATTACAACACTTGAGAGACTTGAAAGCTCTCCCTGCTCTTGATTTTAATAAATGCAGTCTTGAAGCAGCCGCTTATCAAAGTGACACAAATTGTGTGGTAAATAGATTATGGCACAGCTGAAATACTGGAAAATGAGATCAGAAATGCTACTATCTTCCATTTAAGGCTTTGTAAGATGCTCCGATCAAGCGGATTCTGAAAAAGTGGCAGGGGCAGAGCTGGTGGAAGTGGGAAGAAGCCAAAATGCCAGGGGATCAACGCAGGGCCAGCCAGCTGCTTATCATCCACCTATTTGCATGTGTACAATTTCTTGCACATTAATGAGTTTGTACACCAAAGTACTAGGGAAGAGATACCAACAGTCCTTGAAGTCATCATTTTAGTGCCAAACCGAGATAATAAGACTAGTTTCATCTGGAAAGGAGTTATCACACCAGCAGCAAGACTTCTTCATGCTGTTCTCTGCTCCTCAATCTCATTGTCTTCATGAAATAAATAACTTATCATAACTGACCAACAGTACCAAAAATGGAAATGTTTTGTCTTTTTTTTCAAATTGCACATAGATTTCAATATGCAGAAAAATTAAAAGCTGAGTTAGCATTCATTTTCACAAAGTTCTAAAAATTGAGACAAAAGCCTAATTTTTGGAATTTGCTTTGACCAAGAAAATTGTTAAAAATCTGCAAACTGTTTTGTTTTTAAAAAGCACTCCCAAAGGGCACAGAGAATGGAGGTGTAACAAGCCAACTAAGGAATCAGTAGGCTAGCTGGTAAAGAAACTTAAACACAAGGGACAGGGAAATTAGCTTAGAAATGTAAGAACATTTTCACCAAAACAAGATTCATTTTTTAGAATCAGCTACTGCCAGTTGGTTTTAAGGTACAAAGAGGGGGAAATGTATCTGGTATCATGGGATTTCTCAATCAATATAGCAAACGCTGTGTCGGATTCTCTCTCTGTTCATGGCTCTCTTCCTACTGAAGTAACCAGGCCAAATTTGCACTGGAAGGAAATCCATCCAGCTTCAGTGAAATTGGAAGGACTAAATCTGATGGTGCAGCTCAACTCGAGACAAACGGCATGGCTGACTGCGAGGTCACCCACAACATCACAGCATTGCACGGGCACTCACATGGCAGGATACTCACCCAACCCAAAGCTCCTTTAGGCTAAATTTTCAAGTTCCCTATGGTCATCAAGCACTGGTTAATGAGCAAGAACTGTCTTTAGAGACAATGCTGACCACAGAGGTGCCTGGACTCCGAATTCAGGTATCTAACTTGGATGATTTAAATTTGACAAAGAGATTTCCCCCCCTGCTGTGCTAATTTTGGAGAATATTTGCCTAAATCCCCTAGGCAATGCTGCTCTGCCTCTATGGTTCATTCCTTTGAAAAGATGCTGCCTAAGAATAGGGCTGCAAGTTTTGAATATGCAAAGCAGGAATGTTCCCCATCAGATATTCTTTTGCTTTACTCATATGATTGAAACTCTTGCTATGGTTCTTGCAAATCCAAGGAAATGTGTTTACAGTCTCATCAACTGAAAAGAATTGGATTCCCACGTTGCGGCTCAGGGGATTTTCTGGGGTTTCTTTCAAACACAGCAACTCTGGCAGTGCAAGGCTACTTTAATAAGTGCCTATATTGCAGTTTCATTTTAGAATACACAATTAAAACCAGAAGAGGAAAACATATGCTTTCAATCTCCCTTCAGAAGAAACTGCAGAAATCTGGGGAAGAGGGAAAATTAGATGCCTCCCAGTCACCCCAAGTTCTTGCCTGTATTTCTTTTGCCCTTGATGCTGGGGAATTTTCACCCCAGCCACGAAGGACCTTTTTGATTACACATGCCAAGGAATGGGAGAGGCTGGCAAAGGAGATGGGAGCTCTGCTGCAGCACCAGCACTGCCTCTTCACTGCAGCCACAATTATTGCTCATACTAAGAGTGAAACAGAAAGGGGAGAGGAACAACCTCTTGCTCTCCAGATTGTGTGGACCAGCATTGCAGACACCTTCCTCAGGGATAAATTTAATGCACAAAGAAGCTGCTTGAAGCACAAAGACGCCTCATCCAGGGTGATTTCGCTTGTACTACAGTACAAGCTGGAAAGGCATGAGAGACTTGGCAGGTACCAACCTGTGCAGGGCACAAGCCATCAGCTTTCCCTGCTACTGCAAGCAGTCTTCTTACATAAAGGAGGCCATTGGCGGCATCCAGCATGGATGAAATATACACAGAGCACACGACTAGGCAGCTGAGCCCATTTAATACATTTCACCTTCTGGCAATGCTTTCCCTTCTCCACTGACTGGGGACAATGAGCTCTGGACTCACTGCACTGAAGATATGCCAGAAGGATCCGGGTGTTGTTATGCTGGATATGCACTACCATGATTGCACACACCTTACATGAGGCAGTTCAACATGCAGCTAGTAGGGTTTGGCCTGGGACAATCTAATTTTTCCTTTATATACGATTCCTTTGGCCAACAAACCTATTTGTCTCATTTCCAATCAGTGTCTCCAAACAAGATAACACACATTCAGTGGTGACGGCTGGGAAAATATGAGCCCTGGAACTAAATGGAGACCAACTTGGCATTATAAACATGCTGCAAGGATGCCAAGTTTTTCTTCCAGTTGCCTCACAGCAGAAGAGTAAGAGCCTCATACCCTCCTTCTCAGACCAGCACCATTATTCCCAGAACTGTTATTCAGGAACTACCCTGAGCTTTTCAGTCTCAACATACATGATATGGGTCCCATGGTTTTACATGGGATTTTCATACTCAGTCAGGGAATTTCAGCACCTCAGTATTAAAATCCCTCCAAACACACACCACTACTTGGAGAACTTTCCTCTCTTTCTGCTTTATAGCCCGTAAATTGATCAGGCTATTTTTTTTTTGACACAAAACCACAAGTATTGTTTTCTGACAGAGAAACTGCTCTCAGAACAAGTGTAACTCCACCTAAAATGTAGTTCCAAAGACTTCAGTCTATAAATCACAAGCTACTTTTACATGGCAGGTAACTGTCCCCCCTTCAGGGTGCTGCAGCACACAGATGCTTGAATCTCTGCCTATGAGGCAAGGCAGAGCTAGAGCTCAGGTTCCCAGCTCCCATTTGCTTCTCACTTTCTCTGCTCCAAGTCATAAACAGCAATTTTGACAGGCATTTCAAGCTCTTACTAGGTTCACTTTTTCCATTTAAGGAGTCATCAGCAACAATTCACCTACCTACTTCAAAGAAGGATCTTGTTTGCTACCCACTCCCTCCATGCCTGTGCAGACCCCCAGCCCAAAACTGCCCCAGAGTGGGCTTCTGAGTGCAGCAAACGACCCTGGCAGAAGAAACAGCATTGGGAAAGGAGAGAGATGCTCACACTGAGATGTAGCCATGGCAACATGTTTTGCAGAGCAGGAGGCATATCTGCCAAGGCTCAGAGATTTGCTATTTGATCGCATGGATTTCCATGCTCTGGATGCGATCACATCACACAAAATCCAGGTCAGGCTTGATGTCTTGAATAATTCTTTACCCTCAGGGGCACAGAACTGATGTAGGAAGCTGTGTCTCACGGAGGATATGGTAGGATTAAATAGATTATCTTTTTGGCCAAAAATAAAGGTGAGGTGTGCAAATGGAGAGGCACCCAGTTCTGCTTTTATTGCATGGGAGGTGGTGGGGAAGCGATAGAACCTCAGAGCTCTGCGCAGAAATCTGTATTTCCTGTGGAGGAGATAAAGCAAAAGTCTCTAGAGCCCAGGTATGATCATTCTAACTGAAACTCCCATCCTGTCTTCCTCTGCTACTGTTACCCAAAGATAGGAGTAACCACATTTTCAAACTCGCAACAGTCACAGCATCAGTTTTTAGCTTTTCACCCAGGGCAGCCTCTGAATAACCCATCTGGGCTGAGCCGGCATGTGGAAAACCAGTGGTGCAGACCTTCCCCTAGTCTCCAGCAGTTACTGCAATCCTGCTCTGGGGGGCCAGGTTCCTCACCCTGCAACCCTCTGCAAAACCAGGGAACAGCAAAAGAGAAGAGCTACAAAGTGCCAGAGGAACAGCCGGCAGGAGCATGTGTTGGGATAACAAGGAGAACATGAAACCTAAGAGGCAAATGAGAGAAAAAGAGACCATGAACACTTTAGGGCTTTAGAATATTCGTGGCCAAACCTGGGATGAAAATATTCTCTCTTGGCTTCTGCCACTGAATCAGACCTGCAGGCTGGCAAGGTTTGCTCTAATAGGTGCCTGTGCAAATCAGGAAAGCCTGGTCTGAAACCCAGACAGAACAGGCAGCTGGAGAGCCAACAGCATGGGGCAAGCAAAGGACATGCCAAGTGTTTTGATTGAAGAAGCTTGCAAACTCCATGCACCATTTTAGGTCAGCGGGGAGAGATGAGGGGAACAGAAGATCCAGATCTCTATCTGATATTGCTCAGTCTTTTTGCTCTGGTGTAATCTAGTTACTTCATCCTGGGACAGGTCAGTGACAGATGGNATTCAGTGGTGACGGCTGGGAAAATATGAGCCCTGGAACTAAATGGAGACCAACTTGGCATTGTAAACATCCTGCAAGGATGCCAAGTTTTTCTTCCAGTTGCCTTACAGCAGAAGAGTAAGAGCCCCGTACCCTCCCTCTCAAACCAGCACAGTTATTCCTGGAACTGTTATTCAGGAACTACCCTGAGCTTTTCAGTCTCAACATACATGATATGTGTCCCACGGTTTTATATGGGATTTTCATATTCAGTCAGGGAATTTAAGCACCTCAGTATTAAAATCCCTCCAAACATACACCTCTACCTGGAGAAATTTCCTCTCTTTCTGCTTTATAGCCCGTAAATTGATCAGGCTTTTTTTTTTTGACACAAAACCAAAACTATTGTTTTCTGACAGAGAAACTGCTCTCAGAACAAGTGTAACTCCACCTAAAATGTAGTTCTAAAGACTTCAGTCTATAAATCACAAGCTACTTTTATATGGCAGGTAACTGTCCCCCCTTCAGGGTGCTGCAGCACACAGATGCTTGAATCTCTGCCTATGAGGCAAGGCAGAGCTAGAGCTCAGGTTCCCAGCTCCCATTTGCTTCTCACTTTCTCTGCTCCAAGTCATAAACAGTAATTTTGAAAGGCGTTTCAAGCTCTTACTAGGTTCACTTTTTCCATTTAAGGAGTCATCAGCAACAATTCACCTACCTACTTCAAAGGAGGATCTTGTTTGCTACCCACTCCCTCCATGCCTGTGCAGACCCCCAGCCCAAAACTGCCCCAGAGTGGGCTTCTGAGTGCAGCAAACGACCCTGGCAGAAGAAACAGCATTGGGAAAGGAGAGAGATGCTCACACTGAGATGTAGCCATGGCAACATGTTTTGCAGAGCAGGAGGCATATCTGCCAAGGCTCAGAGATTTGCTATTTGATCGCATGGATTTCCATGCTCTGGATGCGATCACATCACACAAAATCCAGGTCAGGCTTGATGTCTTGAATAATTCTTTACCCTCAGGGGCACAGAACTGATGTAGGAAGCTGTGTCTCACGGAGGATATGGTAGGATTAAATAGATTATCTTTTTGGCCAAAAATAAAGGTGAGGTGTGCAAATGGAGAGGCACCCAGTTCTGCTTTTATTGCATGGGAGGTGGTGGGGAAGCGATAGAACCTCAGAGCTCTGCGCAGAAATCTGTATTTCCTGTGGAGGAGATAAAGCAAAAGTCTCTAGAGCCCAGGTATGATCATTCTAACTGAAACTCCCATCCTGTCTTCCTCTGCTACTGTTACCCAAAGATAGGAGTAACCACATTTTCAAACTCGCAACAGTCACAGCATCAGTTTTTAGCTTTTCACCCAGGGCAGCCTCTGAATAACCCATCTGGGCTGAGCCGGCATGTGGAAAACCAGTGGTGCAGACCTTCCCCTAGTCTCCAGCAGTTACTGCAATCCTGCTCTGGGGGGCCAGGTTCCTCACCCTGCAACCCTCTGCAAAACCAGGGAACAGCAAAAGAGAAGAGCTACAAAGTGCCAGAGGAACAGCCGGCAGGAGCATGTGTTGGGATAACAAGGAGAACATGAAACCTAAGAGGCAAATGAGAGAAAAAGAGACCATGAACACTTTAGGGCTTTAGAATATTCGTGGCCAAACCTGGGATGAAAATATTCTCTCTTGGCTTCTGCCACTGAATCAGACCTGCAGGCTGGCAAGGTTTGCTCTAATAGGTGCCTGTGCAAATCAGGAAAGCCTGGTCTGAAACCCAGACAGAACAGGCAGCTGGAGAGCCAACAGCATGGGGCAAGCAAAGGACATGCCAAGTGTTTTGATTCAAGAAGCTTGCAAACTCCACGCACCTGTTTAGGTGAGTGGGGAGAGATGAGGGGAACAGAAGATCCAGATCTCTATCTGATATTGCTCAGTCTTTTTGCTCTGGTGTAATCTAGTTACTTCATCCTGGGACAGGTCAGTGACAGATGGAATAAACAAAAAAAGAAAAAGAAAAAAGTGAAATATGCCTTTGGTTAAGAATTTTTTCTCCCTTTTCTGCTAGGAAATCTGAAACTCCTAAAAATCTAGGCGCTCTTCACCTGGTGCCTTTTAAAGAGCCTACCCTGCCCTCAATAGCTCCAGGGCTTCAACCTCTTGAAAACAACAGGTCCAGAGACCTTGAAGGGGAAAGCCAGTAAGGTAGAGATCACTCTCCATTAGAGCGGGAACAGGGAGAGAGGAGGGATTTATCCTGGTGATATGAGTCTTCTAGAGAGGTTTAATTCACTCCCATGTCAGGTCCTTTCCTTCCTGCCCTCCCCACCCCCAGCTCCCTCTGAACCAGTCTTCCCCTCCCTTGCTTTTCACCTCTGTAGGTCTGAGCACGAGATAAACATGCCCTAATTATTTTCCTATTGCACAGCTGAGCCCTGCAGCCCTTCATTTCCTTACCTGAATGCTCTCGCTTCAAGTGGGTTATATACGACAAAGACTTCCGAGTATATTTGTTGTGCAGCGGAACTCGGGTGTCACACAAGCATCTCAAACACCTCTTTTTCCCAGCACAGACTAATAACAGACACGAATTACTTAGATTTCTTACAATCTGGAGGGCCAAAAGACTACGGAGGGGAAGAAATAGGGTCATAGATCTGATTGCCTTCAGACAAATGGCACAGATACCTCTCTGGTCGATAGAAATTAAAACTTGCCTTCAGTTTTAGAGAGAGAGAGAGATGAAGAGCCTGGTTGCATTGCAAAAACCTTAACAGAAGCCTAGTGTTCTCCATCTCAGAAAGCACCTTGTTGGCAGCTTCTGCAAAGAGCAGGGAACAGTAGGAACAGCAGGAACAGCCATTGCACTGTCTGTCCCGTGGGGTGACAGGAGAGGCTGGCTTCTGCTTCAAGGCACAGCAAATCAACACAGAGCTGGGTTGTTCAAGGGAAGGTGGTGCTTCTGCTTCGCTTTCTACATCATTTTCAGCACACTTTTACAAGCGATGAGATCCAGAGTCTCCCATCATGACTGCTGTCTCATTGTGCCAAGCACACACCACCAGCAAAGCTCCACTAGGCAGACACCATCCCTGCTTTCACATACAAATACCAAGTGCAACATGCAGACGGGGAGAGGCACAGACACCCAAACCTTACTTTAAGCAGGTAAAGTATAGCAGGAAAGATTGTCACCTAGAATATCCACTTTAAAGTCTGTTTCCCTGTCAGTACTAGGTGCCAAGCACAAAAAGATGGGACATACTGGTCAAGATGAAGCAATCCTCTCAAGATTTTCAGACACTCAGGAGACCACAATAACAGGCAACAGTCTTGCCTGCTTACACCACATAGGAACATGAAAATCATCCACCGTGATTTCCCAAGTCCTCCCTTTCCTTGCCGAGTCCCATTTCAAGATGTCTTGGTGAGATCAAGAAAGGCAATCCCAAAACACATTGAGGCTGTAAATGGCATCTTGGCTTGTATTAGAAACGGTGTGGCCAGCAGGTCCAGGGAGGTTATTCTCCCTCTGGACTCAGCACTGGTGAGACCGCTCCTTGAATCTGTGTTCAGTTCTGGGGTCTTCACCACAAGAGGGATGTTGAGGCTCTGGAGCGAGTCCAGAGAAGAGCAACGAAGCTGGGGAAGGGGCTGGAGAACAGGCCTTTTGAGGAATGGCTAAGAGAGCTGGGGGTGTTTAGCCTGGAGAAGNTGGGTCTCTTCCAACCTGGTGATTCTATGATTCTATGCTTCTGCATTAATGATGTTAATGATAGTGACACTGACCAAGGGGCAGAGGCCACAGCTTTTGGTCACCAGACAGCTTAGCTGTATCCCCTAGTTTGGAACCCCATGAGCAGATCATGCTGTGTTGGCATGGAGACTGCAGAGACTCCCCACTGCGGGAGGGAGCCAGGCAGAAGGGTTGGTGGCAGTCTAGTGGCAGCTGACCCTGCAACCAAACCAGATGTTCAGCTGCTCACCATCCTATAACAGCAGCCTGGAAACTTGCCAATCCCTATTTCTGCTTCCAGAGTTCCCTTTGCTTGCACTGTTTCTCCCAACTCCATGTAGATTTTGTGATGTGGATTATAAGATCAAAAATTTGTCTGGGCTTTGACCCAACCCCCCACTCTGCTTTTTGCTTCTAATTATTTTGCTAATTCTGAGCCTAGCACTAGGATGCTCTGAGCACACCTAAAACCTTCTCCCATAAAAATCAAGCTGAAAAATATCTCCCAGGATCAAATCCCCAGTGATAAATACTCTAACCTTTCCCAGTAACCAAGAGCAGAGCTTGTCTAGTCATTTGCAATTAAGTCACTGAGCTAATGAAGGTGCTTAAAAAAAAAGAGAAAAAGAAAAAATCCTAACAACCTCAGGTCAGTCTAATTAAGAAATGTTGTACCTTGCAGTCCCAATGTATCTTTTGGCAAACAGCTGTGCATGCTTTCAGCTTTGACAGCAGAAAAGGTGTGATTATTTATTTATTATACGAATGCAGAGAAGCTTCAGGAGTATGAGGTGCCGATGCTGTAAGGGAGCTGAAAGTGCAGAGAAAAGAAATGACATTCAGCTGGAACCTGTAATTATGAAAGGGGACGCTGCCCATATAAAATGCAATTTTGTAATGAATACTTATGCATTAGCTTTTCTTCAAGATTAAAAGTACACAATCGAATCAAGGCCAAAGTGGAGCTTGCCCTCAAGGAAAGACTGTTTGGAAGACAAATGCAATTATGCCCCTGCCATTTGCAGTGCTACAGAAAGTGGTGGGGGAAACCTCAAGAAAGAGAGTCTGAGAGAAAAGAACTATTTGGAAACAGTTTTCCCTTAACAAGGGAAGGAAGAGATTCAAATAGGAGTAAAATTAAGAAGGGAAGGGATCTGTGCTGCTAGCTACAGGCTCACATAAACAGGATCTTGCCAGCTAACGTCTGCTGCCGACACACATTACACCTTACCTATCTTAGATCAGCAAACCACCATCTTCCCTCTGCTTGGCTTTTGACTGAATAACATCTACACTGCAAGAGCTAGATCTGATCTGCAAGAGCAAAATTTTAATTAAGTGCCTCACCAGAAAAAAATAAATCTAATTTTAGGAACTGGTCCACCACACTTATTTCCTTACGTTCTCCCATCCCTTTTCCCCTGTCTCCACGCTGCATTATCCTACAGCCATTCAGGACTCTGCCTGCTTGTGCAGGGCACTGCAGGACACGATTCCAAACTTCCCAAGCATCCATCAAGCCCTGGTATGTGTCACTGGTGCCTGAAACACTGCTTCCCTGAGCTCGGTTCTCTTTACACAACAAGTAAGGAATGACAAGGCAACAGAAGTTGTATTTAATCCTACCTTTCTTTTTTTTAGCCAATTAGATCAATTTTACAATCTGCAGAAGACACCAAGGTTAGAGGGTAGCTATCAGCATTGCTCGGGCACAGCTCATCTTGATTGGTTATTAAAATTGTGCTTGTTAGCTGGTGAGGAGAGATGTATCCAAAATGACCTCTTGCTGCTGAGAAACCCACCAAATCATCTCAAAGGCTGAGTGGAGCATTTGCACAGAGTCTCCCCTCCAAAAAAAAACCAATAAAAATGAAAACCCCTAAAAACAAATACATCCAGGCAGAAAACCCGAATCTTTTCTGGGTTATTCTACAGATTATCCTTGACTGTAGTTAGTGGAGAGGAACTGTTGGAAAGCTGCAGCTTTCCATGAGCAAACCCCAGATCCTCAGCAGGAGGCTTAGTTTGCAGCGAGCCATCACTGCACAAGGGCTTCACTGCAGTGCGCACAGTGCTCAGCTCAAATAAGTCTCTCCAGAGCAGCCAGTGCACTCAACAACACTGTAACAACAAAATCATGAGTGCAGACTGTGCACATCGGACTCATGCGATTGACTGACACTAATGACAAACCACCAAGCTGCACCTGAACAGCTGGGAAAAAGCCCAATGCCACATCTCTGATCATTGTAATCTTCAACCCTGCGCCTGAGAGCTCAGCAAACCCCCTAAAATTACCAAGCAGCGAGGGTGTGAAACACTTGAGGAGCAAGGAGGGGAGGAATTGCAGGGGGAAAACAGACTCCCAAAACCAGCACATGGGAATTGAGGGATGGAGGGAAAAAATAGAGTTTAGAGAGAGGAGAGACAGACAAATGTGGCAAAAAAAAGAAGGAATAGTGGTGCAGGGGGGAAAAGTATCCCAAGAGTATCCACTTAAGCTTTGAATTGCCTGGCTTTGTCTCTGCTTCACACAATGGGAACGTACAGTAGCAACAGACAGATGCTGAGAGATGGTTTGCTTCTCATCTGCAATTCCAAACACCCTGTCAGGAACAAATATTTGAAAAGACATCTATCCAACCATTAACAGATCTAGCGGGGTGATTTTTTTCTTTTCTTTTTTAAGAAAAATAATTCTGCATTCATCACAAAGATGATCATGCAGAGAGATGCCAACAGAACCACGAGAGGGATAAGCAAAGTTTGAGGTCTGTCTTTAGGGCTGAAGACGCCACGCTATCAAGCTGAGAAGGTGCAGCTGGTTAAGTATTTGCAGTATAGGGAAAGGGAGGTGGGGGGAATCAAGACAGCTGTATTTTTAACCGATCATGTGCTTGCTTCTGTTTCGTAAGATTTATTCCCTCATTAATCACTGCCCTCCCTTCATTCATGTTAAATATAAAAATGATTAGGAAAGATCCTCATCATGGTTAAAAAAATAATTAGCTGCTACATCATGTTGCACACATTCAGACAGAAAGGAGTGATTAAATTAGGAATATTAAAACCCCATTAATCTGTGCTCAACTTAAGCTCTGCTTGTTCATCTCACTGTGGCACTTATTATTTCTGACACTGAAAGATATTTGAATTACTAGCTGAAACAAGGTCACTATCAGAAAGATGTCAGGTCAGCAATTAGTCAAAGGTGGGAGAAGCTACCAGAACTGAGCTGTGCTTGACATGCCACAAATGTGTCAAGAAGTCTTCCCAGTGTCACTTGGATGAGCAGGTCAGAGCTGGGACCCCAAGTGCACATAAGCGTAGCTCAACCCTGCTCGGACCAGTGCTCTCAGGGGCTCTATGCAAGATCTTAACTCCAAAAGTTGCTCCAAACCCCTGCGCCTCAGCCTTTGGGAAAGAGCTTGGACAAAGAGTAAAATTTGAACCCCACATCTGGAGCTGTGCACCCTCCCGGGGCTGCCCAAGGCTCAAAGAGGGTGGATGGTGACCTCCACTGTGGTGGTGGCTTGCAGGGCACAGGTTGTAGCAGGAAGGACAGAGTCAATGCAAGGAGAACAGAGCTTTACATCTAAGCCAATAGCATTGATTTCAATGTAATTAACTAGCTTGTTCACCACTTGCACTAACGCCTGTGGGCAGGAACACTTATTGTTCACATAACAAAGCACTCTGAGATGTTTTTCCCTTTCAAGGAGCTAATAACCTTACTTCTATTTTGGCTCACTAAGCAAAAACAGCAAGCCCAGCATGAGAGAGGTGGTGACAGATGCAACAGAGGGACACAGAAAAAAAATTATTTCTGTTTGAGGGAACTTGTGCAACCACGCAAGCATCTGGTGGCAGCAAGAGAAGACAGTCACAGATCCATGTGCTTCATGGACTTGTATTTAAAGAGTGGCTTGGAGGGAAGGCCATTCCTCAGGATTGGCGTTCTCTGTGTTGCGTTCATCATTTGCTTGAACATTACATGAGTAATATCCCACATGGGCAGCTGCAACTGGCCTCAGAACAACTTCTCCAGTGTTTCCAGCGTGTTTGCTCAGTGTCTGGGACAGGGACAGTCCACATCTGTCTAGGGTCAGACTTTGTAGCAGGGCCTGTAGTGACAGGGCAAGGGGGAATTATTTTAAACCAAAAAAAGGGGAGGTTCAGACAGATATAAGGAAGAAGTTTTTTGTTATAAGGGGGGTGAGACATCGGCACAGGTTGCCCAGAGAGGTGGTCAATGCCCCCATCCCTGGAAATCTCCAAGGCCAGGTTGGATGGGACCCAGAGTAACCCGATAGAGTCGAAGATACCCCAGCTCAGGGCAAGGGGGTTGGACTGGACGGGATCTTTAAAGGCCCCTCCTGACCCAAACCATTTTATGATTCTATGGTTGCAGAAATGCCATAGCAGTAATTGCAAACTTCACCTTCAAATGCAAGAATGAACAAAGCAGGTTTTTTTTAACAGAACTACTAGCTAAACTTTTTTGAGAGCCCCAGAAATGTTGTGTGGAAACCTTTATGCTGCAGTAGATTCTTCTCATTGCTGCAATCCCTATTTGCTATTTCCACCATGCCAAGCAAAACCCTTTGAGATTTGTTGTTACCAGGAGCCAGGTGTTAACCTGCCGCCACACACAGATAAGGGAAGATGCAAGCACAGGAGGACAAAAAGAAAGCTGACAAGTCAGTCACGTCTTACAGATGAGTTCCTAGGATAGTTTTCCAGCCACAGGTGGACTCAGGTGCTTGGTGGTTGATACCTTTGATAAATTTGCTATGCTTGCCCTCATTAATGGACGGGGGAAGCAGACAAACAGAATTTTTCATCCAGAGATCTCCCCAAATCTTTCCTAAGCACAATATTCCAGTATACAAACTATTTACTGTACTTTTCATTCAGCACTGACAAAATCACCTCTGAGCCTCTTTAAAAAGGAAGCAGATAATAAACCAGCTAACAAGCCTGCATTCTAATTGACAACACAGAAAGTAGGGAAAGATGCTGCATCTACTTGCAACTGCAGGAAGAAATTTAGGAAAGCAGAATATGATTAATTGAGCTGGGATTTCTCCAAGATCCTCCGGTCTTATGAAAAAAAGCCATAAGACATTTAATGACCACAGGTGAGGAGAACCTTGGGTTTAAATCTCTTTTGAAATTGAGCCTCAGAATATAAAGTGATCCATAGCATCCCCCTACTCCTCCCCATAAAGCCCTATCCTACACAAATTATTCTTTCCACTTTTCTATTTGCCTTTGGGTGAACCCGTAGAGCTCCCTTTACATGCTGTGAGACCTCTTTTTGAATGAGATGAACAGAACTCATAGAATCGGTGGGAAAGACCTTGGAGATCAATGAGTCCAACTGTAACTTTCCATTACTAAACCATGTCCATGAATAAATAATCTACCCGGACTTTTAAGTATCTCCAGGGATGGTGACTCCACCACCTCCCTGGGCAGCCTGTGCCTGAAAACCCTTTCAATTTTTTCCTAATATCCAACATAAAACTCCCTTGACACAACTTTAAGTCATTTCCTCCCATTCTATCACTTCTCACTTGAAAGAGGAGACCAACACCCACCTTGCTCCAACCTCCTTTCAAGCACTTGTAGAAAGCGATGAAGTGTCTCCTAAGTCTCCTCTTCTCCAGGCTAAAGAACTCCAGTTCCCTCAGCCACTCTTCGTAAGACTTGTGCTCCAGCCCCTTCACCAGCCTCACTGCCCTGCGACTGCACCTTGCAACCTCTCCGGTAAGTGTTCAGGGGAAAATTTAGGTGAATGTGAATCTCTATCATTTCACTGCTACTTCCTTTTACAGGAATGCAACTGGGATGGAGAAAAACCCATGAAGCAACAAAAATCTCTTTGCTAAAATATTTATTTACTATCAGTACTTCAGGAAGTGTTTTTGTCTAGGCAACAGCCACAACACACCAGCAAGACATCCTGCCTCCACCCACAAAGGGTGGGATTTTCAGCTAAACACAACAGCAGTTTATTCCTACCCTTGAAGGTAAGCAGAGGGCTGCCATTGAATTCACCAAGAAAAGAACTGAGCCAGCAAAGCGCTCTCAAAATTTCTCCCCACTAATAATAGCACAGACACCATGGGGCAGCAGAGTATTTAGCAGTCAAGAGCTGCTGTACCTTTTACTTAATTTAAAATGACTTTGAGGCTCACCTACATGAAAAAGAAATCAGACATGTCTCCTACAGACCCACAGCAGTCCTTAATCATTGACATCTGGGAGTTTTATTCAAGAAATAAGGAAAACCTGGAGCAAACCCCAGGAACTCCCACTGAAATGCAGCGGCGGATGGCCAGCAGAAGCAGAGATTTGCTCAGTGACTAGACCTGCTGCACCTCAACCTTTGTCCAGTGCAGTCTTAACAGAGCCATGGCTATGTTTAAAAGCATATTTTCAACCTAATTACTGGTTGGAGGTGAGGGAGCAGGATAGACAGAATCTGTGGCTTTGGGTCTTCATTCATCTGTTCATTTATATATTCATTCATCTGGGACCTCTGTATCTGGTAATCTGTGTATTATGTGGTGTGCATATCATTACTCTTATTGCATGATTAGTTAACTTCTAAAAAAACCGCGAATACAATATCTTAAATACCAGTAACTGGGAAGATTAAGAGCACATCCAAATAGTGGGAGCTATTTCCACCACCAAGAAGTGAGCAAACACTCCCTTGCCCCAAGTATTGTGGAATTAAGACACTCATAAATCCTTGCCCAGCAAGCCCTGGAGAAATAAGAGGTTTTAAATATAATCTAGTCTACCACTTCATATATCAAGTGGAGCAGCAGAACTGAGAGTAAGCAGAGATCAGCAGAGGAAAGGACAAACATAATTGCTGGAGTCAAACAGAGAAAATTGCAGGTAAATACCAGCTAGATGTGATTCCAAAAACTTCCACAAAGGCCGAGGAGGCTTTGTGATTAACACCCAGCTCGTCCTGGCTGCAGGCACATGTGGCGAGGTCAGGGGACTGCTGACACGTAGGTCAAGCAGAGTTGTAGAGGAATCACTAAACGCACGATAGCTTGATAATCTGAGCTATGCCATTGAGACTCCATCACTGAATAAGCTTTTTTACAGCTTTGACACTTAAAAATGGTGTTAGGAAATGCAGAGCTTGCCAGCTCTTTAAGATTTCAGCCAGCACAATGAATTGCATTTGTAGTACTGCTTCCAGCTTCAACTTGCTGGCACAACATTTTGCCACATGTTCACACGTGCAACCCATGGCAGAGATGCACAGGGAGAGACCTGGAGCAGAGGAGGCTCAAAATGCCAGGTCTAGCAGGGAGAAAAAGCATAGGATCATAGAATGGTTTGGATTGGAAGGGACATTAGAGATCATCAAGTTTGAACTCCCCTGCCATAGACTGAGACAACTTCCACTGGATCAGGTTGCTCCAAACCCCATCCAACCTGGACTTGAACACCGCCAGGGATAGGGCAGCCACGATTTCCCTGGGCAACCTGGGGCAGGGCCTCCCCACCCTCACAGGAAAATATTTCTTCCTGAAGATCTCACCTAAATCTGCCCTCTTGCAGCTTAAAACCATTCCCCCTCATCCTATCCCTGCACTGCCTGACAAAGAGTCTTTCCCCAGCTTTATTGTGGGCCTCCTAAATGTGAGAAGGCTGCTATAAGGTCTCCCCGGAGCCTTAATTGGATAGAGCTGGACTCATAAAAGGAAAAAATAAAAATAAAAATAAATCTATCAACAGCTACATCAGTGTAACCCATCCTTCTGCTTCCCAGCCCAGCTCTGTACCAGCGCTGGGGGTTCCTATTGCCTCTGGGCAGCACTTTGTCTCAGCAGCTCAGAGAGGGTATTTCAGGGCAGGGAGGGGCAATCCAAGAGCAGTTGCATCACAAGAACTTCATGTTGCCAAGGAAACAGCTTATTTGATAATGAAAGCATCATTCTTGGGTTATTTTTTTCCCCCCTTATTGCTTTTTGTATCCCCATAGCATCAGCTAACTTAATCAAGCCCCAGCCAGCAGAGCACCAGCCACAGCATAAAAGGCAACAGGTAGCAAAACAGCAAAGCCCAACACAATGCAAGCAAGAAGGTGAAGGTGCACATTGGTGCTGGAGGCTTCCAGGCAGGGATGAACAAAGTTTTCTCTTTAATACATGGAGAATTGCCTAACATTGCTGTTCAATGAATCCTCATTTAGCAATAAATAAATCTAGACTGTTTCTCCAATGACCAAGACAACTCCCAAATCCAGCTGCCTACAACTAAATAAATCATAGAATCACCAGGTTGGAAGAGACCCACCGGATCATCGAGTCCAACCATTCCTATCAATCACTAAATCATGTCCCTCAGCATCTCATCCACCCATCCCTTAAACCCATCCAGGGAAGGCGACTCAACCACATACCTGGGCAGCCTCTGCCAGTGCCCAGCAACCTTTTCTGTGATATCCCACACTGTGTTTTATTCCCAATCCATTATCCCCGAAGAAAGGGAGAAACCCTCCAGGACCCTTCACATTCCTCTTGCCCCATACTAATAAATACACCAGCACATTCACACTGCTCTGAACACCCTGCTCATGTTCAATCATGATGTAGTTAGCTGTTACAGTCACAAAAACCACATTAAAAGTAGAAGCACAAACAGCAGAGAGAGCAAATCTCAAAGTACTTGAGCTGATGGAGTAAACAGCACCCACTGCTTCAGGCAGGATTTACTGAGGTGCCCCGGGGTGCCACACAGCTCAGAGAAGAGCCTGCATGCATCTTGTGCAATTCAGCACAAGCTCCTACAGCTGTGACCTGGGGCAACTTCTGAGAGAGACAGACGGTGTTTATTTTTGGTTCATTGAAGATAGCACAGAATGTACTGAACTCGACACTAAGCTTCAAAGAAAGGACAATCCAGTGCAGAAGTCCTCTACGGGGGGCTGCCTGAGCTAGGATCTGCACAGTGGTGCACAAGCAGCATCTTCACCTTAGTGAGTGGGGCTTAACTTACTGCACTGGCAGGGCCTAAAAAAGTATAATTTTTGCACTTCTCCCTGCTCCCAGTCTGATCCCTGCAAAGTTTCCCATCTACTGAGCTCTAAGGAGCTCCAGCCCACCCCTTTGAGTGATCTTCTTGGGCACACGCATGATCAAGAGGTAACCCTTAGGTAAAAAAAAAAAAAAGTCTGAGAAAACAGAACAGGGAAAATTTGCCAATTGTTTTCTAACATCTTCCTTGGTGGGGAACACATCCTAATTAATACGATGCACATCAAGAGAAAAGCTAATCTCACAGGGTGTACCCTCAAAATCAAACTCCAGACACACGCTGCTGGACCCTGTGCCCAATGTGGAGACCTGACTGGGGAGACCATTGCAACTGGAAACCTGCAGTTGTACTCATTCTGAAATTGTCAGTCTGGGGGTTGTCTCAACAGGAGTTATTTTACACGTGGGTCAAGATCTGGGGGATTTCCAGAATGTTTCACTTGAGATTTCAAGAGATGGAAAGTTTTACCAGCTCATCTTGTCACTCCTACACACATAGGTAAATAAGCTGTAGGTAAATAACAGTCTTGGCCCGATTAAGTCCAGAACTTTCCCAGCCTTCCCTTATCTTCCCCTCTGAGCCTACTCAGAGCACCCTGCAGGGAGGGAGCAGGATGAGACCTGATGCAGCAGAGAGTTTGCTGCTCCCTGAGGGCTTGCAGGACTGGATGTCCTCAAATAGAGCAGCATTACCCACAAGCACCCAGCTGGTTTTAGGTCATCAACTGGCTCCTGTTTCCTTGGGAGGAGGAGGACAAGACAGGCAGAGATGGAGGACAAAGTTTTGAGCTTTCTCACTGACTTTAACTTCATTGTAAATCACCCTTCACGGCTAAATTCCACACACTCGGGTGGAACAGCTCAAACCACCAGTACTACACCACAGGGGCTATTACAGACCCACCTCCAGTACTGGGGCAGCTCTGGAGCTGGTGATTACCAAAGCAGCAAAGCTTGGGTGCTTCCACCCCCATAGGACATCACAAATAGCTCACTGCAAGCCCCCTCCCAGAAAGAAACCGCTTTGCAGGGCTGACCACATCCTGGCTGTGCAGAGCCCGGACACCGGCAGCACCGCTCAGAGAAGAGAAGAATGGGGGCATGTGGCCAACTCATCCCCCAGCAGTGCAGGACAGGGCAAGGAGAGGATGGAGAGTAGAAGTTAAAGCTTCTCCAAGTAAAAAAAATCAACCTTCGGGGTCCTTGCAGCCTCAGCATGGGGGCAACTAGCATAAACAGGCTCAGACCATCCCTCACCAACTCTTTCATGCAATCAAACATGCAAAATTTGCATTGTTGACACAGTTCAGGTCCTCTACCCGGGTTCCCACAGGTATCCCAGAAAGCCCAAACAGTGCAAATCTGCCCTGCCATGACAGCAAAGTAATTTTTCCTCCCTGATGTGTTTTATTACCCAACATGAGGAAACCCATATTTTTGGAAATTGAATTACGCTTTCTTGAATATTAACAGAAAAAGTTATTCCCTTCACTGAGCCGCTTTAATAATATCCTTGTTTTATAGCTTACAGGGAGGGAGAAGACTGAATTTTCTTGTGGTGACTTTCAGTTCTTCAGCTGAGAGCTGGAGCGTTGATCTGCTGCTGGCAGGAGCAGTGAGCTGCTGGAGGAGGTCACATCAAACCTCCAGAGAGGAAGCACTCCAGGCACTTGGAAAATGTCAGATTTTTAGAGGGCAGAGGCAAGACAGAAATGGGAGAACACCTTTTGAACCTCTGACATCAGGACCCTTTTACCAAGGACTCTGGTCTCAGGTTTAACTTTGAAACAAAACAAACAGGAGCTCTTCTCTCTATCTTCCCAATGCAACTCTGAGTTTTTACCCAAGGAAAGAGGATCTTTACTCATTGCAAGAGTATTTATCAGGTAAAATGGTAGCATAAAAAGGATGTTTCCTGCAACAGGGACCAAAACCCCCACAAATACATATACATGAATGAAGCATTCTAACCCAGACCATCTTCCAGATGTTCAGATTGGTTTCAAAGATCCCATACCTCTGCTGTCTAGCAGAGGAGGTGACTCACCGAGTCTTATCAAGGACCTTGGGTTTCAGACAGAGGCCTTTATATTTTTTTTAATTTCCTAAGGCCCGAATTTCTTAAATCAAAACTTTTATTAAACCCCAGCATGGTGCAGATCACAACCATAATTCTTTTTCCCCCACCTTCTCACCAGAAATCCATTCAAAGTGAGTGACATTTGCAAAGTGTATTTTCACGGCCCTCCATAATCCCTTCAGAATATTAAGACTGCATTACTTTGTCTTTGGTTACATTAACTTCAATTTTCCTTATGAGTAAGTATTTGGCTAAAAATTAATATAGTGAAGTTGAAAAGAATCTTATGATAGGAAAAAGACTAATTTCATCTCTGGCTGCTCAGATACCAGAGTACACTAGGGTTAATGTAATTAACTTACAATTTTAGCCTAGGTTGTGTACATACACTGAATCTCCCTGCTGGAAACAAGATTAGATTTTATTACACTATATATCCTGGTTATCTTCACCATGCCTCCAATATTACTTCCCTCAATGACTTCAAGGCTCTCTGCTGCAATGAAAATGCAGAACCATCTGGTATTGAGCCCATGCAGTTTATTTAAGGATTTAATTAAATGCTCTAAATGGAGAGCTTCTTTGAATTAACATTTTAAATGTGACTTATTGCAGGTTTAATATTGTCTTAATGCCAACCTGGGAAACTCCATAGCCAAGTTGTTGACGTTTAAATTGAATTCATTTGGGTGGCTCCAGGGGGACTCATTAATTAATCTAAACAACTAATGGGGATTGGTTCTGACTTTTGATGAAGATTATTTACAGAGACAATTTGCAGTGAATAAAGAGTCACAGTAGGCAAATGTTTAATTGAATTTAAAACAAAAAAAAAAAAAAAAAAAAAAAAAAAAAAAATAATATACAAAATAAAAAAAAAAAAAAAAAAAAAAAAGGAAGGACATCTCATTGTGTTCAATATCAAGGATGCATCTTGTGAGTAAGCTTTGAAATACCAAGAAAGGGGTGATTGCTTGTAGGTTCCTAGCTGCACACTAGTAACAAAGAGAATGGGTAATTACATTTGCCTGTGTAATTTGCAGCTTATGAGAGGACAACAGGTCTGTCTGGCTTACAGTACACTCCTGTTGGAGTCTCTTTATGATGAAGACCAAGTTGTCCTGCTCGCTTTTACTTACATCCCAGAAAAAGGCGTTTTCCAGCCAATCATCAGCTGGTGTCACAAAGCCAACTCCTCTCACTTGCATTTGCAAAATCCTAGAACAACCACAATGAGCTCATCAGAGCTGCTTTAATTTACAACAATTTAACCTATAATATCCAATCTTCTTTTATTCTTTGATTGTATCAACTTCGGAATCAGTTATTTGCACCTCCAGGTGCACCACGAGCTCTGCAAGCACTAACAGCTACTTACGTGTTAAGTTTTCAGTAAGCCACAGTAGCAAACAGTACCTGCTTCCCTTTGTATCTGAACTCGTTAAAGAAAATTTTTCCACTGTTATGATAATAATTCTATCACATCTTCAAGTTTCCAGTAACACCAGAGGCTACTACCAAAGCAAAACATCACGTGCTAAACGCTGCATGCTCCCATTCTCAGGGAAGCACAGCTCCTGCCCTGCAATCCCAGCTCCTGGGGGCACAAACACCTCTAAATATCTGTGATTTCAAGCATGAATTCTTGAGTAGCTGTTGTGTGTTTCACACAAAGCACATGTGTTACTGGCAAGCATCCCAAGAAAGCACAGCAGACAAAGGAGTGAGGGAGAGATCACAGGGTAAAGGTATAAGCAGCAGGTTGAGGCTCCCCTGCCTGATGCTCCCTCTCCTACACGACTTTTGCTCTTGCTTGTTATGGATTGTCCTTAACCTAAATCCAAACTGATTTTAGATTTAAAAGCACAGCGTTGAAGGGCAGGAGAGGTGAAGGACATTGAAAAGAACAAACAACAGCAAATGCCACAAGTCCTGTACTTCTATAGGATGGCTGCTAGCCATGCAGAGAAGAACGATAGCTAAGCCATCCAACATCTTAAACGTTCACATAACTGGGAAAGACATCATCTACTAAAAATGTCCAGCAGAGAATGGAGCAGCACATGCTAACACTTCACAGTAATGTGCCCTCCTCTCCTTCAGAGGGGGACCAGTTACCGGGGAGACCGACATCTCTTGGTCTGTTTTAATCCAGACCTGAGGGACCTCAGCTGTGGTCAGGTGTCTCAGGGAGCCTCAGCCACACAGAACAGGCCACATCTCACAGGAGGCACCTAAAAGCCTTCAGCAGAGAGTGGTCATTGATTGCTACTGATTTTACCACCTGCAGAAGTCAATCCAAATGTTTGATGTTTTAAACTCCACCATGCTGTGTCCAGTTCTAACAAATAGAATCATAGAATCACCAGGNTAAACACCCCCAGCTCTCTCAGCCGTTCCTCATAAGGCCTGTTCTCCAGCACCCTCACTACCTTCATTGCTCTTCTCTGGACTTGCTCCAGAGCCCTGTTTCTCCACTATTGAGCTACAACAGGAGTTCAGCTCCACACTGGCACTGTCCAGCTGGATAAAACACTTCTCAGGACTGTTATCAAGGTGTGCAAACAAGCCAAAACCACTGTGACCATGCTTCACCCCATGCCAAAGACAAGGCTGAACCCAGGCTGGGCTCACGGTGCTGACTAGGGTTATATGAGGCAAAGCCACCATGTGGCCCACGTGCCGTGGGCTGCATTGCAGGAGCCCAGTCAGAGCCCAGGGCTGAGCCCACACTCTCCTCTGATCTCTTTATGTCAGATTTGCATTTTATTTTCCGTAATATCACAACCTGTCTTGTCAGAATCAAAGAGGTTCCAAACTTCTTTTCTTTCCAAGGCTGGACACATCCTGCATGCTAATTTAGGAGGCAATTGAGGGGGAAGGTACATTAAGAAAAATGCACATAGCCATTAAGCCAGGGAGACTAAAGCATCCTGCCTCGATCAGCACTGCTGGATACTGTCTAACACATCGCCAGCTGCTCTCAGATACCTATAGAGGAGCTCTTTTATGCAAACACCTCCAATAACAGCTTTTATGGATCTGACAGAGTGGTTAAAAATTAGGCATTCATTGGGTATCCAGTGGAGAGATATTGTACAGCACATCTGAAGAGGGGAGTCGGTCTCAGAAAGGAAATTCTGATTTGTCTGAAGGGGCAAGGGTATGCAGGCAGGTGGGATGGATCTAAACAGCAGATCAAGCCGTGAGAGTCACCCACATTATCCCTCCCAATCTTCCCAGGGATCCTAGCTCCCATGAATGTGGATTCACAGACAGAAGACAGTCACATCCCAAAAGAAGCAACCAAGGCAGACATTCACTGCAAAAGGGAGGATGGAAGAATGGTGGTGTTTCCCCCATCAACTCTCATCATTTCCTACAGAACCTCTTCTGCCTTTTTTATTTAATAACCAGCCGTCTCGGGGCTCTCTCAAGGTGGTGTGACTGTTTAATGTACTTTGTTTTCCCCAGGACTGCTCAGTCGCAGTGTGAAAAGTGTCAGTTATTTTGGGAAACCTGAAATCAAGTGGGCAAGTGAAGAAATTATTCACAAGGACACCATCAGGAAGAAGGTTACCTCCTTCGCTCTGCCAGGAGGCCGAGAGCTGAGCCGCAGTTTCAAGCTCAAAATGATGAGGCGAGAGTTTCTGCCCCTTTGAACCTGGATGAGGCACTAAGAGCTGAAATTATAGGGAAAGGCACAGCTGGACCATCATCAAAGCAATGAGAGTAGCTACTGCAACACTTTAGGCTCCTTCCAGCCCTGTATATCTAAGTCTTATACTAAGTCAAGAATATATTGCAATTCTCATTAGGATTGAGTATCCACAAGGGCATAAAGCTGGTGTTGGCTTAGCCTGCAGGACTATGTCCCACATTAAACACTTGCCCTCCTTTCCCAAAACAGGTACCCTCCAATTTCACCCCTGGAAACTGAGGTGTCCCTCATTCTGATGAGATGTAGAAGTGTGGCTTAAAGCAATTCTTGTCTTTTAAAGCTTCTCTTCTGTGTAATGTTATTTTTCTACTCGGAGCAACCAACTCAGTCTGCACCTGCCTGGGAAAATGACACACACTGCAGATAACCTTCTTGATTAAGGATGCTAAGTTCTACATGCACAGGACAGATGCAAGAGCTTTATTAAACAACTTCTCTTTCCAGGATCATTAAGGAAACAGTTCTTTAGCAGCACTGACTCACCTCAACTCTTCCCACACACAAAAGCTACACTGGTAGACATTAAACTGTCCAGCACTGACAAAACAGAGAATTTGGTTCCATCCGTGATAGACAGATCAGTGAATGGTAGGGAAGTGACGCACCCAGTGGAGGCTGCTGGCTTAGACCAGTCACGGGAGTGAAAGGAAGAAAAGAATTAACATGAGGAGCAGTGGAGAGAGCTGGGGGTGTTTAGCCTGGAGAAGAGGAGGCTGAGGGGAGACCTCATTACTCTCTCCAACTACCTGAGAGGAGGTTGTGGAGAGGAGGGAGCTGGGCTCTTCTCCCAAGTGACAGGGGACAGAACAAGAGGGAATGGCCTCAAGCTCTGCAAGGGGAGGTTTACGCTAAACATTAGGAAAAAAGATTTCATGGAAGGGATGATTGGGCACTGGCAGAGGCTTCCCAGGGAGGTGGTTGATTCACCTTCCCTGGAGGTGTTTAAGGATGGGCAGATGAGGTGCTGAGGGACATTGTTTAGTGATTGATGGGAATGGTTGGACTCAATGATCCAGTGGGTCTTTTCCAACCTGGTGATTCTACGAAAGAAACATTTTCTGAGCAAAACCGGATTGGGTGATCCTTTTTTTTTATTTTGGGTTTTTTGGGAGGGGGGAGGGTTGGGGTTTTCTTAACCAAAATCCTCTTGCTGCTGAGGTGGTCCTTACTTCAGTGATGATTCCTGATGTTCACCGTTTTTCTTTCAAAACACCTTATTCCTGTAGGGAATACCAGATGCTCTAGTTATGCTGCTACTCCCTAGGGTCAGCCTTCAGATATTTTGTTCAATTTTTACTTCGTCTAGCATCAAATCACAATATCTTATCTGTACTTTCATGGGCTCCTGTGGGTGTTGGTATCAAGCATTAAAAGTGTCTGTCTGAGAGATAACCACACTGTTCTGTCCAGGGCAGGAATCCAATAGCCAGGAGGAAGGGCTGACAGCTTTGGGACTGCCATTTAGATAAGTATTTTGCAATCAACTAAGTAATATGCATATGTATTTCATATTTCACATGTATAAATATATCAGGAACACATGTACACACATGTAGGTACACAAACTTCTTAAAAACCCTAAAATCTCCCCCAGTGATGCTACAGAAATCCCCTAATAAGCAGCCTATTTTAACTGAAGGCTGGTCAAACACAAATGCACGGGTAGAAACAACCTTTGACAGAACAGATAAAGGGTCTTCTAGGGAAGCAGAGCTAATTAAAATCAGCTAACTAAATTTGGAAGAGCGGTGATAAAAGACGGCACATGAAGATGCATTTTCTTTCTTATTCTGCTTTAAACTCCTGTTATAAATAAGACTGTTCAGAGGAAAAAAAATTGTTACGTTGAAATGTTGGATGGCAAAGCCATCACCTTCGTGAGTGTTTGGATTAAACTGCAACTTTCCACATCCCACATGCAAATGGAATATAAACAGTAGAAACGGAACATTTAAAACAAATATTTGCAAGGGAGGTTGGTTTTAAAAATACCTGCCCCACTCCAGGCAGAATCCACAGACCACACAGAATCTCATAAACTGCCACTTCTTTGCTCCCTTATGAACAAGGAGCAGGACAGTGTGTGTTTCCAAAGATCTGGGTAAGCATATCGGCAAGTTTTACACTCCTAAATGAAAGCATCAAATTAAGAGGTTTGTATCTGTCTTCACATCTTGCACCAAACATCTACATAAAGAGCCTGTAACTGAGTATCATCCTGAACCTGAGTTTCCAGTAAGGCAGAGCTTGGGTTTTGTATCTGGAACCAGTGTCAAAAACATCACCCTCTGACTGCCTCCCTTCATTTCAACAATGATAAAACCTTTTTTTTTTTTTTTTCCAACAATGGTGTACATGTTTTGTAAAGCAGACGACATCAACACAATCAGAATTAAGCATGACAGTCTGGAATTAAACAAAGGTAAAAGACCGACCTTCTGTCTGTCACCAAGATCTTGATTATCTTTGGTAGTGAATTCACAAGGGGATGTTTCCATGTCCTGGAAAAAGAAAACAACCAAAGACAAAACACAACTGAATTTGCATTATTCCCAAATTTCATAGCCATGTTTGTTCCAATAGTATTTACACCTCATAGCGCATAGAAAGATAGCTTCAACTTTGAGCTCAGAGTTTCCAATAGCTCAAGTGCAGGAGGGATCAGAAATGAAGAAATAAAATGGCTCAATTTCTCAGCACAGTAGCTGAGACACACAGAAAGAAGCCTTAAAAAAGCCAACTGAAAAACTGAGGTATATGCAACCTCCTGTTGCAAGAGATGGGACAATTTTTCTGAAAACTTTTAAAATCTGACAATTCATCAAAGCTTGAGCAGCCAACAAAAGATAAGGATGCTCTACAGTTCTGCAGCTACTATTCACCCAAACATCTCCCTCCTGCCCTACCCATTACCCCTGTTGGTGCCAGTATCTCCATTTTAGAGAGATGCAAACACAGATGGTGCTGTTTGGTTCAAAGCCCCCCAACAGGTAACAGTAGATATGAGAGCAGACCCTGGACCTGCAGAAAAGCTGCCCCATCCCTACTAGAAAATCCATGAAGCTCTGAGGAAAAAACAAAGGTGACAGCAGGAAGGCTCTAGAAGAGGCATGGGGAATTGAGTCTGCTATAGCAACAATATCTCTGCAAATTGTTCTCCCAGTGAAAAGCCAGTACGATGCTATAAACCACAGAGTTTTACATTGTTACCTAGAGCATGAAATAACGTCCCCATTGAGGGCTACAGGCTCATAAAGCATAACAGAGTCATGAATGGGATTTCCAAAGGTACCTGAATGCTTTGCAGTAAGGCTGAACTCCTAACTTATTGAGACACTTTAGAAAAATCCCGCTTCATAGAAGTAAATCCTCAAGATACGAGTATCCCCATCACTCCTCATGGACTTTGTGGTTACAGAATAAACACCCTAACAAAACATCAGCTGCTAAATTAGTGTGTGATTGCTGATGCCTGAGGATAACGTCAGGAAGGTGGCCCAGGCTCTCCTCGCTTAATTCTTCACTTTGCTTTTGAAAATATCAACAAGCTGCTCCAGAGTCAGCTCAGCTTCCCTCAAACTTGTGTGATGCTCATATCTGTTGGACTTATCTTCTCAGACAGAGCAAGGAAAGCTACTAAAAGAACACGAGGCAGACTTCAAAAAAATAAGAAACCCCTTGAAACTGTTGTTTCTAGAGTATGCACAGATTATCCTTCACTGAACTATGGATGGACATCTATTTTATAGGCAGACCATACAGACTGCAGCAGGAGGCACCCACACTTTCTGGATACGTGCAGAGGATTTCCCCTTGGCTTCCTGGCAAATGAAGTTTAATATGATGGAAGACATTGGTTGGCTATGTATGTTCAGAATATATAATAGTAAGAGTCTTTATGAGGAGTCTTATAAAAGTCTTATGAGAAGCATCCGACAGAACTGGAATTGTTTAGCCTGGAGAAGAGTAGGCTGAGGAGTGACCTTGCTGCTCTCTACAACTGCATGAAAGGAGGTTGTAATGAGGTAGGTGCTGGTCTCTCAAACAAGAAGTGCTAGGATGGGAGAATATGGCTTCAAGTTGTGCCAGGGGAGGTTTAGATTGATTATTAGGAAAAAAATCTCTACTGGAAGAGTGGTGAAGCTTGAAACTGGCTGTCCAGGGAAATGGTAGTCACCATCCCTGGAGGTGTTCAAAAACACCACATGGTTGTGTGTACTGACAGTTGGACCTGATGATTTTAGAGGTATTTTCCAACCTTAATAATTCTATGAGAGAACAACTACATGCCAAATGAGACACCTTAAATACCTGACTAACGTACAAACAAAAACCCCTCTGAGCTGGATGCCAGGATATGAGAGACAGGACTAGCTCAGCTCTGCAGTGCTAGGAAAGCCAGACCAGAAAGTTCTATTTCATGCAGACAAGAACTGGTAAAATCAAGCCTGTGCTTATGTTGTTTAGTAACTACATTATCATCCACTCTCTTTTCAGCCTTCTGTGCTGAACTATCCAGGGCAGCAAATTAAGGGAAAGGGAACATGCAAAACGGAATGTCAGCAACATTAGTTTCTGTAGAAGACAGCTGAGGGATGGGAAGGTGGAATTAGAAAGATGCAGCCCTGGGACACAAAGCATGCCAAGACAAATGCCCGTTACCCGGCACAACATTCAACTACTTTCCTAGCAACACCCTTCACTTGGATTAATTTTCTGAAAGAAAACAAACCGTCTCAACAGCAGCCTGATAGTCTCAGCAATTCACTTCACAATTACTCACAAAACTACCTTGATTTAATTATTCAAGAAGAATCTCACTACCACTGATAACTACTTAATTAAAAACACAACTTTAGAGCAATAAGAGCGTCACATTATATTGCATTTGAGATAGATTTCTTGCTGAAAACATGCGCAGTTGATTTTAACTGGCTTAATGTGCCAATATATTCAGAACCTCAAGGATTTTAAGAATAGCTCGAGCAACAGCGATGATCCAGGGGATGCAAACAACGCTCACAAGCTCATTCTTGTTCAGAGCAATTCTACTAAAATCAAATTAAGAAGAGCATGACTACAACAGAACTAGTCTAGAGCATAAGCAAACTCTATGCTCAGGAAAATCAGACACTGAGAAAACAGGACAAACTCTCACCTTGTCCAAGCACTGTCTTTTCTGCCTGCTTGCCTCTCCCCGTCCTTTCTGCTGCTGCAAGAGTCCCACAGGTGAAGGTAATAAACCCTGAGGACCCACCAGCAGAGGAGGATCCACCCTGGTCCCAGCTGTGCCCAATGCAGTTGATTTCACTCCTCTCACCCCCTGCTGTGACCTGCCTTTTCTCTCTGGCATTGCTCTGTTAGAGGTCAAAAAATGAGGAACAAGCTCATTCTATGAAAGCACCCTTAGAAAGTTCTACTCTCCAGAACCTTCATCTTTGAGAACCTTCATCTCAAAGCATTGCAAAGCCACAAACAGCAAATGCCCAGCTCCTGCACCTGAACCTCAGTCCTGAAAGTCCCTGGGGTCTCCCCCAAGGGGACATTCTCCACTGCCCCATCCCGTGTACCATTTCCACCATGCCCCTTGCGTTGGCTTGGTTGGAGCAACCCTCCAGGCTGGACAACCCTGACTGAGGGCAACAGCCTGAAAGCAATTCCCATTTTTAATGACTCTTACTATTTTAATGAATGTCTAGTATGGGTATCACCTGATCCTTGCAAGTGTTAAGAGCAGTCCTTGATAACTTCGATTTTTTTAACGTGTTGCAGAAGGAGTTGTGAATTATTTGGCTCGGTTGCTACTGTGATAGAGACAGGGACAGTCTTTGGTGGAAGGAGCTGTTGGCTGCCTATGGTGAAACGCTCTGGGTGCAAGCAGGGGTATGCAGACACCAGCATGACTCACGAAGCACATTTGGAGGGCATCAGCTAGATTTAGACTATGCCAAGTGATGTAGGAGAGCCTTCTAGATTACTAGTATGCTATTTCCTATGTAGTTATTTAAAACATCTCTCCTTCCCCTTAACTAGGAGGTACAGACTCCTTTGGTTTTAATACAATTTCGGTACAGCTGAAACTATATACGTATTTATATGTGAGAAAATTAAATGACTGCCTTCTTGAATATTATCTTCTTGGTTTATTGTGCCCTCGCTCTCCTCCTCTTCCCAGAGAGACCAACCATCACATGAAAATGCTTTTCATCATCTGCAAAATTTGATGCCCAAAATAGCCCCACGGTTGCCCTAGCAACTAGCATTTATTCCCCCTCCCCCCCCAGCATCCCCCCCTTTGCATATTACTGCATATTTCTATCATCTCTTTCCAGGCACAGTTCATAAACACGGCTGCATAATAAAGAATGTTATCACCAATGACTTACAGCCCAGCTGCTGCAAATAAGATATGAAGTGGCAGGGAAATACAATTTCATGCAGCTAGGACAACAGATTGATTGGGTGCCCTTCAAATTTGATGCCACTTCTTTAAGTCTGTCCAAATTCAAAAAAAAAAAAAAAAAGTTAGTTTCCCTACCTCCCCATCTTTCCATGGTAGCAACAGACAATAACAGTAGGAGATAATTCACTAGGACACTCATTATGTCTGCAGCAACCTTGCCCTGAGAGACTGACAATTTAAAGAGATGTGCTGCTTCTCCCTGCCACCTCCTCTACTTTTTCCCCAGCCACCCTTTCTTCATCAGAAGTCTTATTCCTCCAGTTTGGTTGCTTGTTTAATTTAATTATCTTCCCTTTCAAAATATTATTTCTGTTCAGATTACTAGCCAGAATGTTGTTATAGATAGAGACAAGCAAGCCCCTTAATTTCATTACCATCAAGTCCAAAATGTTACCCTTATATTTATTTAGTTTTGGTAGAACAATATGAAAAGTATCCCCCCCTCAGCATTTCTATCAAAGAACACCCTAGCAAGGGCAAAAAGAAATGTGCGTGTAAGCTCTTCTTCTCCCCTGTCGTTTCTGGTGGCTTGACTTCCAAGGATGTGGAGATGGCTCGTGAGGCTGATCAGAACGTGAGGAGCTCACCTTATGATCTTGTGGCAGTAAAGTGCAATACAATATGACAAGGACCAGCTGCTACCACAGAGACAGAGCTGATGCACGCAGGGTGCTTCTGCTTAAAGGAGAGACAACTCCTCTAGAAGCAGGTAGAGACAGCAGTCCAGAGGATTCACCTCTCTTTTCTGATCCTCTCCTCTCCATTGTTAATTGTGGTTCACTGGATTCTTCTTCTACACTCCTGTGTCTTGCCCAGGTGGTGCTTGTTTCTTTGAGACACTGTTCCTTCCTCCCAGATGCAAGAAGCCTTCCCTGTGGGATATCATATGGGCTATTTCTTTGCATGAAAAGGATGCACTGAGCAGTGGTGGCAAGGATGGAGGTCATTCTATAACAGGGAGCTTAACATTGACCTCAGACACTGCAACAGTCAGGGGGAGAACAAGACACAAGATGTGGAATGAGTGCACAGATCCTTCACTGCTTGGAAATTTGGAGAGAAGGAAAATCTGGTTTATTCCTATTTAATGAAGAGAAGAGTGGTCCATCACACATGTTGTGCAGCCTCTGGCTCCAGATCATCTCTAGGGTTAGTTAACACAAATCAATCACAATCAACCAGATCAACCACAGAGGGAGGAAACCACTCCTTGCACAAGCTTTTCTCTCTTTGCTTAACAGCAACAATCCCAAAATTCTCCGGAGTCCTGAAATAACTCCTGTGCATCCAGAGACAACATGAAGGGGATCATCTCTTCAGCACCTCCGGTGAGCACATCTCATAACCAAAGATCACAACTGCCAGGCAGACCTGCAACCAGCTCTTCATGTCCAAGACCCTGAAGATACGGGGATGGTTTGGTCCTTGATCTGATAATCTTCAATGTGTGACCTACACAATCACACTAATTCTCAGTTCTTCTTTTCCTCTTGCAACAATGAATCTCAAACAAAGTTTCAAACACAAACAGGTCTGATTTGTGCAATGAACAGGATCTGAATTTGGGTAGCTCACACTCATGGGTTCCAGGATGGTATGATGCTTAAATGTATAAGACATTTGCCAGCTCTTCAGATGGAGAACACAAAAGAGTTCAGAATAGGATTATTACTGTTATTAAAATGAGAGATGAGGTTTTAAACTCAAAACTGCAGATCAGGAAAGTTAAAATCATTTTCCACCTTGAAATACATTTAATGATGGAAAACTGAAGTCAGCATTAGAGCAGCGTTCACGGTCACACAGACAAGTGTTTAGAGGTAACAGCAGAAGAGACCACAGCAAAGCTGGTGGATTTTTATTTCTCTTTTTGGTTGCATTTCTAGTACAAAAAAAGTAGAGACAAGGAGAAGCAGAAAATGCATAATATGAGAAGGAAAGATATTTTTTTTTACAAATTAATTTTCACAATCGCCTTTGAGGCATGAACAGTTCTTTAATCTGACAAGGGTCATTTTTGTGTCATTTTTTTTGCCCTGAGTGGAGGCCAAGTTCAAGAGGACCGTGTTTCTTTTAATTTCCTTTAGATGCAAGTACTTAGATACAGAATCCCATTTATCTTTCTTGATTCAAATAAATAAATAAGAACAGCGTGTTCTGTAGATACCACATAATATACAGGATCCAACGTCACCTTCTTTTTGCACCTAAAACCTTAAACCCTACTGACACCATAAAGCATCGCTGCTCCCCATCCCATGATTGTTTCCTATAATCTAGAGGAACATTAAAGAGAGAAAAATTGTGCTGAAAAATGACATCTTATCTATTTCCTTCCTTCCTACCACCACTTCATGTTTTTGTCATTGCAGGTCAGACACCTGCTCCCCGTGTTATAATCTGTGGATGTGATAAATGCGCGTAGGCAGTGATTACGAGTGGCCATATTCACTTGGTGTCAATCAGGAAAGCGGCACATTCACTCAGCTGCCATTCTTTGTCCTGCCAACAAGGCCATCAAGGAGGGGTAAAAAAAAAAAAAAAAGGCAGAAAAAGGAACTGACAATTTTTCTCTCCCTCCTCCTTGTCCTTGGGGAAGAGCTACTGCCAGGCCCAAGTGCTGTGTAAACCCCCATGTCAGTGAGGGGATGCTGCAACTATGAGCACTCTTATGAGCTCTGAAGAGCCTGTGGGATAAGGAAGATAATTTACATGAGCTGGGATCTCCTGGATTTGACCGTGACCTCCACATGGCTATGGATCTATTTAAAAAGGCAAGATGGATGGGCAACAAGCCAGACTGCAACACAGCCCAGCAAAGCCCAGTTTAATCATCCTTGCACCAACAACAGGCAGTCCCCTGATTGATGAACCAATCCTGCAGCCGGGCTCTGTCACATCCTCATTTAGGAAGACCTTGGGCCACCCCAGCAAGGATGAACGGGTCAAGGAAGAAAAGTTGTGTGGCCATTCCCTGCCCAATTACAGAATCACAGAATCACCGGGTTGGAAGAGACCCACTGGATCATCGAGTCCAACCACTCCCACAAAACACTAAACCATGTCCCTCAGGACCCCGTCCACCCGTAACTTAAACACCTCCAGGGAAGGCGAATCAACCACCTCCCTGGGCAGCATATTCCAGTGCCTAATGACCCTTTCCGTAAAAAACTTCTTCCTAATCTCCAACCTAAACCTCCCCTGGCGGAGCTTGAGGCCATTCCCCCTTGTCCTGTCCCCTGACACCTGGGAGAAGAGGCCAGCTCCCTCCTCTCTACAACCTCCCTTCAGGTATTTGTAGAGAGTAATGAGGTCTCCCCTCAGCCTCCTCTTCTCCAGGCTAAACAGCCCCAGCTCTCTCAGCCGCTCCTCATAAGGCCTGTTCTCCAGCCCCTTCCCCAGCTTCATTGCTCTTCTCTGGACTCACTCCAGAGCCTCAACATCCTTCTTGTGGTGAGGGGCCCACAACTGACCCCAGGATTCAAGGAGCGGCCTCACCAATGCTGAGTCCAGAGGGAGAATAACCTCCCTGGACCTGCTGGCCACGCAGTTTCTGACTGTATCCTGCTTCCCAAGGACTGGCTACAGCAAATGCATTGAATGTTTCCTCTGGAATAGGCATAGCTCTGATATTCTGTACTTTCTGGCCTTACCATAAACCTTTGTCCTTCCTTTTGGGACTCCTTTTGGTGATTAAGTCTGTCAGTGACCATGGAAACCGGTGCTACACCACACGGGCTTTACCCTGCACACTGCCTGTAGTACTTCTGTATAGCCTTAAAACACACAATATTTTACAGGCACATCTGGAGGTACCCAGTGAACCTGTCTCCAAGCAGGGGAGCCCCACAGTCACTGTCCATAATTCCAGGTTCTTTACCATTCTTCAACATTTTCCCCTACACCCCATGTGCTGGGATATTAAAGCATTCACACTTTCATGATTAAATTACATCAGAACACTGGCAGGGGCACAGAAAGGCCCCAGAAACAGGACCTGTCCCAGGAAAGCCCTCACCACAAGAAGGATGTTGAGGTTCTGGAGCGAGTCCAGAGAAGAGCAATGAAGCTGTTGAGGGGGCTGGAGAACAGGCCTGATGAGGATCAGCTGAGAGAGCTGGGGGTGTTTAGCCTGGAGAAGAGGAGGCTCCTGGGAATGAAAGTGCAGAGGATGCTTCATAAGGGACAGGTAAAACCATTTTGACTCTCAGGAGTAGCACTCCCACTTTTGTAACATGACCGTGGTCTAAAACACGCTGCATTTTCCATGAGGAATGGTTAAACCTGTACATTTTCTGAGGACTCAGGTGTAGTTCATTTGGGTGGATGATAACACAAAAATCTTCATCACAGTTCTTGTCCATAGCATGTGGCTTCCTAAATTTTGCTGTCCAGTTCAATGAGATACTGTCATTCATTGGGGAAGTAATATCAGTTTTCTTGCTACAATACACACCTTTGTTGCGCCAGCCTGCTCCCACAACAGTTTTAGGTAGGTCGGGAAAACTCTGAGTTGCACTATTGTCAAGCACCTTGATGCCAGAGCAAGCTTGCCAGAGGGCTTGAACAAGCCTTGGGTTAATGACATCAAGCATAGTGCACAGTGGGACAGAGCAAAGCAGTTTACCACGTTAGAAATTAAGTGCTTTAATTCTCAATGGAAATAATTGCAATCAAAATTCATGCCCAGATGGGAGATGTGAGAAAGGGGAGAATCATAGAATCATTAAGGTTAGAAAAGACCTCCAAGATCCTCCAGTCCAACTGTCAGCACAACACCAACATGCCTACTAAACCGTGTCCCAAAGTGCCACAACTACACATTTTCGAATGCCTTCAGGGAAGGAGACTCCACCACTTCCCTGAGCAGCCAGTTCCAGTGATTCATCACTCTTTCGGTGAAGAAATATTTCTTAATATCCAGTCTAAGCCTTCTCCCCTGGCACAACTTGAAGCCATTTCTTTTATCCTTTAGCTCATTACTTGGGAGAAGGGACCAACACCCACCTCTCTACAACCTCCTTTCAGGTGGCTGTAGAAAGTCATAAGGTCTCCCCTCAGCTTCCTTTTCTCCAGACAAAACAATCCTAGTTCCCTCATCTGCTCCTTATAAGACTCGTAAAAAAGTGATTATGGAGATGAAGCTTCAACACTGCAAGATGCAGGGATCTTGGAGCACTGGTTGCCATCACTCCTCTGCCCTCCACAGTGGAGATGGGCACCGGCATCTCCATCTAGTTTTACTTTGGAAAGTAGGGAGCAGTGTCACACTCCTAGAGCTCAGGGTGAACTGAGCTTCCCCTGGACCTTTAATACATACTTTTTGCATTCAAATCAGTGAAGGTGGAGTAAAGCCCTTAAAGCAGCATCTGTTGGGTTCCCTAAGTCACTTGGTCACTTCATGAATGGAGAGAACGCATCCCAAGAACCGCCTTTTGAGGTGTCAATTATGCTGTGGCTTACAGTGCAATTATTCATAAATATTTATACACACACACATGCACACATGCCCTTTGTTCTGCTTTTGTGTGACATAAAGGGGAATTTTGGCTCTGTTCTCTCTCTCTCACCTGGATTTGCTCTGCCCTTTCTGCTGGATACAAGGGATTTGATTGAATTAACTTAATTGGCAAATATATTGTTCAGACAGCTGTGACTGAAACTGCTTCATGTATTAGTCAGAAGGTTAAGTAGCTCATGGTAGCTCCCAACACCTTTTTTTGCTGCCAGACACCTCTGTGCTGACTCCGAATCAGTGTGTTCTGGAGCAGGTTTAGAGGGCAGATCTGCTGTGTTGTACATCACATGTGGGTGCAGAGAGGCAGCGTGGTCAGTAATGCCTACGTTTCTGGCTACCTGCCATGCTCCCAGCCATTTGCCATGTCAAGTGCTTTGGAAATCGTACCTACAGGGCATTTCTCTTCAAAAGAGGGCAACTGTGTGTCTGGAAAACAGCCCTGCCATGCAAGGCAGCGTTTCTGCCTTGTCTTTATCTCATGTGCTGTGGTTGAAATTGGCCTGTCTCGCAGATTTCAGAGCTTTGCTAGAAGGCTGTGTGTGTCCATGCCCTGCTCTGGTGATGCCCTGCAGTGCCAATAAGCTCACCCCACCACCTCACCCTTGCAGCCCAAGTTCTTCCCATTTAGCTTGCACTAGAGAGACCACAGTCACCCAGGGATCTCTCCAGAGAAAACAGAGAAAGAAACACCTCCAGACCAGATAACTTGTCCTTGAGCAGATCTTCCTCTCTTCCCCTCTGATTCTCTAGGAGCTGAGCTGATGAGGTTCATAACTTCAGTGCCTCAGGTGACTGTCTAAAATGGACCAGTTGTCAGTAGTCCTCTTTCCCCCTGAGTCGTTGACTGTTGTTACATTTTGCACAAACTACATAGTTTTACAGCTTGGAAACCCATTGTATGCACATGATCTTCCACAACAATGTTAATACTCTGGTCTGTCATGCAACTAGAAGAAAGTAGAATCCCTTTGGTATGTAACTGGTTCCTATATCACAGCTCAGGACCTTCACTGTTTCCCAACACTCCCTCCAGTCACTGGCAGCAGATGTAGCCAAGAGCAGGTGATGTAAAACCTGGTGTTTCCAGCTGTGACCTGAAGAGGC
>WAAB01006716.1:42080-69638 GCA_013389865.1 Piaya cayana | reverse complement strand
TGGGGTGCACTCTGAGCCACCAGAAGCTTCACCAGTTTTTCCAGAGCTCAGCTGGGTTTTACAGGGGTAATCGCTGACCACAAGTTTCACAGTGATGGGGCTTGGCTCTCTGCACCCTCCAGTGCCTCAGTTTACTCGCATGAACTGACGTGGGAGCTGCTGTCTTCCATGCACTCATTGCAGGTTTATATTTTATTTCACACCCTGAAAATAAAAACTTCCGAGCATCATCTGCCCAGAGAGGCGGTTGACTCACCTTCCCTGGAGTTTAAGACATGTGTGGATGAGGTACTGAGGGACATGGTTTAGTGTTTGATGGGAATGGTTGGACTCTATGATCCAGTGGGTCTCTTCCAACCTGGTTATTCTATGATTCTATGATTCTATGATTATTGCTCAGCACTAAGTTTATTTCCTAAATTACTCATTTCGATGCAGACTTTTCTGCCCAGGAGCGGCGAGTTTTGGTCACGCAGCCCCACAGCCAAGGTGGGGAGCAAGAGTGTTGATCCATTGTGTCTAACACATGGAGAAAATGCATCAGTTCTCACCTCTTCTGGCCATTTTTAAGAGGCTATTTGACCGTTCTCTGGTGCCAGAAGGGCTTCCAAGCCCACCCACACACGCTGCACATGTTTTGTGCAGCCCCACATTAATTTTCTGGCAAACGTCAGCAGGGACCTGTTGGAAACGTGGGTTTGGGGCTAGGGATGGAGAGCCCACTTCCGCGGGGTGACTCACGCTGGAAGCACATCCATGTGCAGCTCACCTCTCAGCCAAACACTGCTGAGAAAAGGTCTCTCGCTGCAGCTTCGTACCGGTTTTGCCTCTGGTTTTCCTTCTCTAGCTATTTTCATCGCTTTTTACTGCCGTTGCCGGTAGGAGAGAGCCCAGCGGAGAGTTCAGACAAGGGAGGTTTTGGTCAGCTTTGCCAGGGTGCATGTCACGAGCTCTGGCTGGCCACGTGCTCAGCTGCTGCTGGGCTGGAGCCACCTGGGTCTGATCCAGCACAGCAACTGCCGAAGCCACGTCTGGCCCAAAATTGTGCCCTCTCCCAGGCAACAAACCAGGCAGGGTCCCCCTCTCTGGCCCCCTGGGAAGTTTCGCCTCCCTGTGTCTCTTGTGTCCATGTCCCTGTCCCCAAGGCTGCTGAGGAAGCATCTCAGCATGTTAGTTCTCCATGCAGAAGCAGGATTGTGTCATCAGCTGTGAGTTCAAAGGTAAACAAGCTCGTTAGGCTGCAAGTGCTAATTAGCAGCCTCTGCTTAAAAGGGTTGAAGATCAACCAAGGGCAGTATTTTGCTTGTGATGTGAGGAGTTGGGGTGTCCTCCAGCTCCTGGTGCAGGAACCTGTCCTGGCAAGACACCAAAGCCTTTCTGCTCGGCTTTGTACCCAGAACGGCTTTCCCAGAGCAAGTGTCTTCCCAGCCTGGGTCTGTGCCTCTGTTTGAAGGATGCTGTGAGGCTGCATCACGTTATCCAGCTGTGGTTGTATCAGTGGCACCTGCTGCCACGTGCATCTTCCGCAAGAGGTGACCCAAGTGGCTGTGGAGGCGAGCGAGCAGCCTCTGCCTGGGGTGAGTGCTGGGGTCTGGTGCTGCTTGAGCGTGGGAGATGCTCTTCGCTGCCCCTGGGATTAGTCCTAGTTGGTCTGTGGGTGTTTAGCAAAGCCTGCTGGACCCTACTGGGTGCTGCAGCACCCAGGAGTGCCAAGTGGCTCTGAGCACCTTGCTGAGAGGTCCAGCCTAGCCCCGGTGTTGACTATCTGCATGGGTCTGCCCATGGGCTCTGCAGAGATTGCTTCTCCTCTGAGCAACACCTCATGGCCTTAGAATCATAGAATAACCAGGTTGGAAGAGACCCACCAGATCATCGAGTCCAACCATTCCTATCAACAAATTCTTATCAGCCTTGCTACTGTAGGCAGTGCTAGAGAAATCTGAAGTGAGCTGTTGGCTCTTGCTCTAGGGGTTCAGCTCTGTAGGGTGCTGATTGTGCTGGCAGAAAGTTAGGTGACTGTGGGTTTTCTCTAATAAATGTATCCCTGGGCTTCTGAGATGAGCCCTGAGAGTTTTTCCAGGCTCGTCTCTGACTGCGCAGTGTGAAATGAAAATTGATGATCCAGTGGGTCTCTTCCAGCCTGGTTATTCTATGATTCTATGATCTATGCTGAAGCCAGGCCAATGCAGCTCTTCTGGTGTCAACATCTCAGCTGCTTGCTGAAAGTACATTTCACCTCTCAGATAGGAAGACTCTCTATGCAGAGAGAAATGCCTTAATCTCTACTCTCGATTTACTCAGAATTAGCACATACCTCTGTCCTCCTGGCTGAAAAACCACCCTGCAGGGTGAAAACCCCAGCGCCTCCCTTACTGTGTGTATTCCCATGGCGTCCAGGACCTCAGGGCTCACCATGGTGAGGTTGGCATGGGCTGCTGCGCCCTGACCAGCCGTGCTGTGTTGTGTTCTCTCATGGCCACACACTCGCCCCATGCCGCGGCATCATAGAATCACAGAATCATTGAATCGCCAGGTTGGAAGAGACCCCTCAGATCATCAAGTCCAACCATTCCCATCGATCACCATCATGCAGGGCTGGGGACACCAAGCAGCCCCAGAAGGTGGGATGTTCCCCTGCCTTTAGCTTGAACCTTCTCCAAAGGGCTTTGTGGTGGGAGGAGGGTGCACGCTGCAGCCCAGCTGCTCGTATCTGTTGCCTTCCCACGATTTCCCTTCTTGTGAGCAAGAGGGAGCAGGCAGGGGAGAGCTGTCTGCGAGGGAACCGTCATGCTCATTTTTAAATTATTACATGTTCTTCTGTTAATAAATATGAGTTTTGTTCTCTGCGTCTGTCTGTGAATGTGCACGTGCAGGAGGAAGAGAGCCGAGGGAGCTGAAATGACAAAACCTGGGAATTTGGGATGCCCCCAGGCACTCTGGGGCCAGATGTGCTGATACTGGGTTGTTGTCCTTGGAGCTGCTGTGTCCTGGTGAGCTGGCCCTGGCACAGGGATGTGAATCCTGAATCTGAAACAGCTTTGTCCTCCCCAGCAGTGCAATAAATTGGAAGGAGGTGTAGGGCACAGCCCTGCACAGGGAGCTCTCAGGAATGTAAAGTGGGCTTTTAATTTCAGTCTTGTACCATCCTCTGCAAGGAGGTCAGGAAAAATCATAGACTCACAGAACAACCAGGTTGGAAGAGACCCACTGGATCATCAAGTCCAACCATTCCTATCAAACACTAAACCAGATTAAACAGCCAAGAATCAACCTGCACCCTCATCCCTATCAATCCAGATCCAAGCAGAAAGGTGGGTCCAGTTCTTGGATGCAGGATCACAAAGTCTCTGCAGTATTAGCCGCTGCCACCTTTGCACATCGTTCCCCTAGCCCTGAGCTAGCAGAGCTTTAAGGGAAATAAAATCACCTGGAGCATGAGAAAACCCTGCTGCCAGGCTGTGGCTGGCTCTTCTGGTGCTGAGGAGGCAGAGCAGCTCCCCAGATGCCAGAAATAACTGCAAAGTTTCTTTTTAGGGCGTTTTATCTTTGCTTCAAGTTTCTCCTGCCCAGCCTGGCAGTGGACGCAGAGGGGTTTCTGGCTGCAAAACAGCTTGAGCAATCACAGGGCTGGATCAAAGGCATTTCTGTTTGGTCTGGGCCCGTTTAACACTTCCAAAGGTGATGAAAAGGAGCTTGTGTGCATGTGCGCGAAGTGCAAAATACTGGAACAGATTCGTCTTTAAATCTTAGCAGTTGAAATGGGGTCCTGAGACAGGCTGCCAAGGGCTGCAGAGGGGAAAGCAATCCACCCGCTCTGGCTTGATATTTCTAGCAGACCGAGGTGAGCACAGCAGCTTAACAAGAATTTAGAGCTGCCCTAAATGGTTTTAAGGTGTGACTAGGTAGCAGGACATGGGCTATAAGAGCGAATGAAAGGAATGACTTTGCTTCCATAAATGTATTAACAATACATCATGGCTAAGAATAATAGACACTTGGCTACATAAACCGAGATTTTTATAACATGATAGGAGTATGGAAAAGTCAAGTAGTGATTTTACAGTCAAGAAGTCCTGTAGTGATGGTTATAGCAGGATTTTTGGACAGGATTGATGCAGACTGGGTCTGGATCTGGGGTTTATGGACACCTGCAGCAGCTGATGGGTGCAGGTCATGCTGGTTGAGCTCAGCCTGGATGCTGCTGGGATGTCCCGTACTGGGATCACTATGGAGTGGAGTGAAACATCGCTGCGTGATCTGCTTGGGAATTTTCTGTCCCTGAGGTCTTGCTGAGCTTGGAGCTGGTGGGTACGCTGTCTCCAGAAAGGACCTAACTGGTCCCAGTGAAAGGCAGCTGCTGGAGGAAGGGTCTCTGGCTGGAATTCTCCCTCCTTTATTGTGCACAGGCTGCAGGGCCACACCAAGGGCTGAATGCTGCCTTGGCTCCCTCCGTAATGGCAACAGATTCTCTGAAGTAACTGGTGATGGGATCAGAGGAAATCATAGAATCATAGAACAACCAGGTTGGAAGAGACCCACCAGATCATTGAGTCCAACCATTCCTATCAAACACTAAACCATGTCCCTCAGCACCTCATCCACCCGTCCCTTAAACCCCTCCAAGGAAGGTGAATCAACCACCTCCCTGGGCAGCCTGTTCCAGTGCCCAATCACCCTTTCTGTGAAGAATTTTTTCCTTATGTCGAACNTGGGCTCTTCTCCCAAGTGACAGGGAACAGGACGAGAGCCTCAAGCTCCACCAGGAGAGGTTTAGGCTGGACATTAGGAAATAATTTTCACAGAAAGGGTGATCGGGCAGTGTCAGAGGCTGCCCAGGGAGGGGGTTGATTCACCTTCCCTGGAGGGGTTTAAGGGCCGGGTGGACGAGGTGCTGAGGGACATGGGTTAGAGATTGGTGGGAATGATTGGACTCAATGATCCGGTGGGTCTCTTCCAACCTGGTTGTTCTATGATTCTATGAAAGTGCCTGACAATCTCCTCCTCATTTTTCAGCAGGGGGAGCGCAACGTCCAGAAGTTTCATGACATCGCTGGAGGCTTTCTTCCCTTCCTCAAACCAACACGCCCGTTTGCCGTGGGGCTGGCTTCCCTCACCCTGACCACCTGCACCACTTACAGTATCTAATGAAACACATGTTTTCCCAGCAGTCTGGCCTGGAGGAAAATGTCTGCAAAAATGATTTATTCTTGTTACAGTTTGCAAAACTGTATTTGGGTTGGTTTTTGGGTTTTTTTTAACCCTAAAGTGCTAAATATAGTCAGGAGTGGGACCAATCCTGCTGGCTCCAGGAGGAAGGAGCAGAGATGATGCAGTATGAGGCTGGCAGCAGCTGTGGAGGAGCAGGAGAGAGAAGAAAGTTTGCTTAATACAGGTAGCACTTGCAGGTGATGAAAGCTCTTTTTCCTTATCACATGCTTAATTAAAAAAAGAAGCAAAGGGGCTACTCGTGCATCCCCCAAGCAGCATGCGTCAGCCCACCCTGCTGGAAAAGGCTGGTTTTAAAAGCAAGCACCATGGAAATAATAAAACTCCAAGTTTATTATTTCAAGCTTTTTAAAATCTATCCATCAAAAGATGTACAGAGCTTTAAAAATGCAGCGGTTTTGCTCTCTCCAACTACCTGAAGGGAGGTTGTGGAGAGGAGGGAGCTGAACCCTTCTCCCAAGTGACAGGGGACAGGACAAGAGGGAATTGATTCTTTGGGATCTCAGGGCCCTGGAAAATGACATTTTCTGTTTAATTATAATTATTCTCCTTTTTTAATCCCAAACTGGTCATTTTACATTGTAGGCAGCAGCACCGATCCACATGGGATGAGCAGCGTGCAGCACTCAGCTCTGCTTCTCACCATTCCTTATTCCATCCTTGCAGCATCCTGACATCAGAAGAGGTGCTTTAATATTTAATGCTTGATTCCATCACCAATATGGCATGCAGATGGCATAGAAAAAATATCTGTACGTCCCCAGAAAGATCCCAAAACCTGCTTCCTGACACACGGATGCGGTTTATGAAGGTGCTTATTTATTACAGTGCTCCAACCATCTCCTGGGCTGCATCCAAAGCCGTGGGACCAGCAGGGCGAGGGAGGGGATTCTGCCCCTCTGCTCTGCTCTCACAAGAACTCACCTGGAGATGTGCACTTAGTTGTGGAGCCCTCAGCGCAGGGAGGACGTGGGTCTGATGGAGCGAGTCAGGAGGCCACGGAGATGATCTGAGGGCTGGAGAACCTCCCATGCAAGGACAAGCTGAGAAAGTTGGGATTGTTCAGCCTGAAGAGGAGAAGGTTCCAGGGACACCTTAGAGCAGCTTCCAATGCTGAAAGGGGCTCCAGGAAAGCTGGGGAGGGGCTCTCAATCAGGGAGTGCAGGGATAGGATGAGAGGAACAGTTCTCAGAAAANTCCAGCGGGAGATGTCCATGCCCACTGCAGGGAGTTGGAACAGGATGGGCTTTAGGGTCCCTTCTGACCAAAATCACTCTGTGATTCTATGATTTTTTTTTTTTATAAATATCTTTGTGAATGGAATGATTTTTGTCATAACCCCAAGATACAAAGCAGACATCCTGTTCTGTTTATTCTGATGAATGAATCCCTCTAGGATAGGATTTGCTCAGTGGCAAACAGGTGCTGGGGCTGCTCCGAGGCCAAGATCTCCTGCAGCAGCATCTGTGCCCAGGTCTGGGGGTGTCCCAGCTTTGGGACAGGCAAGTGCAGCACAGGCAGCAGCAGAACTCGGCTACTTTGGGAGATCCTGGCTGCACTGAGAGGTGGAGCAATGCAGACCAAAGGTGTGAGCCAGCAGAGTTTGCTGGAGGAGATGCTGGAGCTTCATAGAATCATAGAATAACCAGGTTGGAAGAGACCCACTGGATCATCGAATCCAACCGTTCCTATCAAACACTAAACCATGTCCCTCAGTACCTCGTCCACTCGTCCCTTAAACCCCTCCAGGGAACGTGAAACACCTCCAGGGATTAATTAATCCCTGCTCTGTCCTCCTGAGTGTGTTTCAGCCGGCTGCAGCTGCTGGCAGGGCCCTAGTGCATGATGGCAGGGTGGTTTCTCCCTCACTAATCTGCCCCAGGCTGGTTTGGGCAGCAAAACATCTTTTTCCTGTTACAAGCCAGGGCAGGTTTCTTGCTGATGCTGCATCCTTTCCCATGAGCTGGCATTTCTGTCACACAGACTCATCCCTGCTGCCTGAAAGGCTGTGGATGGATCTTCCTGGACCTCAGTAAAGCCTTTGATGCAGTTTCTCCCAGCATTCTGCTACGGAAACTGTCACCTCTGGCCTGGACAGGCGCACACTCTCCTGGGTGGAAAACTGGTTGGCTGGAGGGTCCAGAGAGTGGTGGGAAATGGAGTTAAATCCAGCTGGAAGCTGGTTCCAAGTGGTGTCTCCAGGGCTCAGTGCTGGGTCCAGCCCTGTTCAATGTCTTTATCAATGACCTGGATGAAGGCATCAAGTGCTCCCTTAGCAAGTTTGCAGATGACACTAAGCTGGGTGGAAGTGTCGATCTGCTGGAGGGTCGGGAGGCTCCAAAGGGATCTGAACAGGCTGGATCCATGGGCAGAGACCAATGGGATGAGGTTTAACAAGGTCAAATGGCGAGTCCTGCACTTGGGGCACAACAACCCTGAGCAGCTACAGACTGGGAGAAGTCTGGCTGGAAACTGCCTGGAGGAGAAGGACCTGGGGGTGTTGGTTGACCCCCAAATCCTGCTCTTCAGGGCTGCTCTCAATCGCATCATGTCCCAGCCTGTACTTGTGCTTGGGGTTGCCCTGACCCAGGTGTAGGACCTTGCACTTGATCGTGTTGAATCTCATGAAGTTCACACAGACCCACTTCTCCAGCCCACCCAGGTCCCTCTGGTTGCTGTCCTAGCTTCAACTAGGGAAAAAAACCTGAACCTTCGAGCATGACTATGGGCCCCTGTGGCTGGGGAGTTTCTTCCCTGCAGCTGCTGTAGAAAGGGGTGACTCTTGATCCTTCTCATGGCAAATGCCATGGAGGGAGCCAAAATCCTAGCAAAGGACATGGAAAAAACACTTAGCCATGCTCTTTTATGGTTTTAAGCAAGTGGTGGAGTTAAACCTTCAGTGAGTTCCCAGAGAAGCAGGAGGGAGCAGCTCTGGTGCTGCTGTGGTTTCAGAGCAATTCTATCCCTGGGACAGCTCTGGGCTGGCTTTACGGACCAGAGGGAGAGAGAGAAACCACCTGCTCCTTGAGGTAATTCATTCCTTAGCCTAAAATATTTCTCATGTGGATCTCCGGAGTCCACGAGGCATTTGTTTAGACACCGGGCCTGTTTTGGTGAAAGGCAGCCTGACAAATGCAGCGTTAAATGCTTTCACATTTTCCCTGTTTCCACTCTCCTTGATTCTTTTGGTTGGATGCGTTCGGGTGGTGTTTCCTGCTCTGCAGACAGTGCTGCATGGCAGAGCTGCCAGCGCAGGCAGCCAGGGGATGGTGAAAAGCCGGGTCAGCGTTCTCTACAAAGAGCTGGCTGGCTTAATAAAGTCTTCAACTTTTTTTTTTTTTTTTCCAGGAAAAAAAAATAATCTGAGAATGTGCTGGCATTTGGCCTCGGAGCAAAACCTCAGACTCCATCAACAAAGAAAGCACCTTATTTTGGCTGGTCTTTGCTTAAAAATTCCAACTTTTGAATTCTCCTTTGGAGGAAGGAAGAAAGTTTGTGCTATCTTGAGAACCAAATTAAAGCCATATAGATTGAGAGAGTCCACCTTGAGGATGAGGTGGTTTTTCTGCCTTGTTTGTGGGCTGTTTCTTCACTGTTCTCAAAATTAGGTGGGGGTGTTTAGCCTGGAGAAGAGGAGGCTGAGGGGAGACCTCATTGCTCTCTGCAACTACCTGAGAGGAGGTTGTGGAGAGGAGGGAGCTGGGCTCTTCTGCCAAGGGACAGGGGACAGGACAAGAGGGAATGGCCTCAAGCTCCACCAGGGGAGATTTAGGCTGGACATTAGGAAAAAATTGGGTCATTGGGCAGTGGCAGAGGCTGCCCAGGGAGGTGGTTGAGTCACCTTCCCTGGAGGGGTTTAAGGTGTGGGTGGACAAGGCACTGAGGGACATGGGTTAGTGGGTGGGTCTCTTCCAACCTCGTTATTTTATGATTCTATGATCTGACCTGTGGCCATGGTCAGGCTGTCGTGTCCATCTGTAAGAGATTCAACAAGGCCAAGTGCTGGATCCTGCACTTCAGCCACAACAACCCCATTCAGTGCTCCAAGCTTGGGGAAGCTGCTGGGTAGAAAGGGGCCTGGAGGTGTTGGTTGACAGCAACTGAACATGAGCCAGCAGTGGCCCAGGTGGCCAAGAAGACCAATGGCATCTTGGCTTGGATCAGCCATAGGGTGGCCAGCAGGAGTAGGGAACTGGTTGTACCCATGGACTCAGCGGTGGTGAAGCCACCCACTAAATCCCCATGCTCAGTTTTGGATGCCTCACTACAAGAAGGACACTGAGGGACTGGAGAGCATCCAGAGGAGGGGAATGGAGCTGGGGAAGGGGCTGGACCCCAGGGGTTATGGAAGCAGCTGAGGGACCTGGGGCTGTTTAGCTGGAGAAGAGGAGGCTGAGGGGAGACCTCATTGCTCTCTGCAGCTACCTGACAGGAGGTTGTAGCAAGGAGGGGTTTGGTCTCTTCTCTCAAGTGACAGGGGACAGGATGAGAGGGAATGGCCTCAAATTACACCAGGGGAGGTTTAGTTTAATTAGTAGGAAAAAATTCTTTACTGAAAGAGTTGTGAAGCACTGGCAGAGGCTGCCCAGGGCAGTGGTGGAATTCGTCTCTAGAGGGGTCCAAAAAACATGAGACATGGTATGTGGGGACATGGTTTAGTGGCCATGGTGGTGTTGGGCTGGATGCGCTTGGAGTCTTTTCCAACCTTAATGATTCTGTGATTCTAAGATCAACGTGCATCTTGTCTGCTCCCACAGGAGCTGCAGCCAGGGAGGATTGTCTCTGTTTATTTTAGATAATTGCTGTTAAACGGCTGCATTCCTGATACAGGGGCAGGATTTACGTTGTGCAAGAGAGTATTTTGGAAATTAGAGGCTCAATGCCATTCCCAGCAAAGCCCATGGGCTTCAGACATGAACGCCTCTAAACGCAGGTGAACTCACACCTCCTTGCTCTGAACTTCTTTTGACCTTCTGATGGGTGCAAAGCTGCCTGTGAGTAGATTCATAAATGGGAAGCAAAGATGAACACTTAAAGACCTAAAGAACCACGGGTGAAGGAAATTCCTCTGTAACGCTGGTGGGGAAGGAAGAATAGATCAATTTGTCTTTTGGGTGAGCATGTACTGGGTGTATAAAGCACACCAGGCTGCTCTCTGAAGAGGTAAAGCCTTCTTTGCTTACCCTTTTCATAGAGTCATAGAACAACCAGGTTGGACGAGACCCACCGGATCATCGAGTCCAACCACTTCCACCAATCTCTAAACCATGTCCCTCAGCACCTCATCTACCCGTCCCTTAAACCCCTCCAGGGAAGGGGACTCAACCACCTCCCTGGGCAGCCTCTGACACTGCNGCCTCAACATCCTTCTTGTGCTGAGGGGTCCACAACTGACCCCAGGATTCAAGAAGCGGTCTCCCCAGTGCCGAGTCCAGAGGGAGAAGAACCTCCCTGGCCCTGCTGGTCACACCATTTCTGATCCAAGCCAAGGTACCATTGGCCTTTTGCAGGACAGCAACTGCCAGCCACCCCTGAGAGTGAACCTTCCATCGAGGATACTTACATTAATGCAGGTGATGAGTCACAGGGCAGCAGGGATCTGCCCCTGGTCTGCAGACAGTACAGCAGAGACAATATCCCAGGCAGCCACCTTGGCACAGGGATGTGACCAGCGACCAGCTGCTGGGCATCGACATCAGTAAGGCAGGGAACTGCAGCGCTCATCCTTTGCAGGAGCACCTGGCTAGTAATGATCTTCCCAGAGCACAGACAGCAAAGCAGAGCCCCGTCGAGACGCCTGGAATGTGTTAAATCTGTCTCCAAAGTCTAAAAATGGCTCATCTTCCCTTTTAGTTTTATTTTTTTAGTGAAGGCTGTCTAGAAAATGCCAGGAATGATTGCCCTTGGAGTCAGGTGAATGGGATCAGATTTTGCTGCCTGATGGAGTTTCTGGTTTGGAAAGGCATTTGAGCTGCTTGCAGGAAGCGCTGCGTGAAAGCATCAAGACTTGGTATAGTAACCCAGTACTTGAAGTAGGTAACATGGTTGTTTTCTGCAGTCGACTGTTGTGGAGAGATCACAGCATCACCAGGTTGGAAAAGACCCACAGGATCATCAAGTCCAACCATTCAACAACTAAATGTTCCTCAGCACCTCATCTACCTCCAGGGAAGGTGAATCAACCCCCTACCTGGGCAGCCTGTTCCAGTGCCCAATGACCCTGGAGCTCCAGTGATTCTTTCAGCAGGGCTTTAGCATGCTTCAGAATTCCCAATAAATATGACATGAGGGCTGGGCTCACCCTTTCGATGCTCTGGTCTTGCAAGCCAGCATGGAATCAAGCAGTGGTAAGGAGCTGGTGGGACTCATTCTGTGACAATCATAGAATCATAGAACAACCAGGTTGGAAGAGACCCACCGGATCATCGAGTCCAACCATTCCTATCAAACACTAAACCATGTCCCTCAGCACCTCGTCCACCCGTCCCTTAAACCCCTCCAGGGAAGGTGAATCAACCCCCTACCTGGGCAGCCTGTTCCAGTGCCCAATGACCCTTTCTGTGAAAATTCTTCCTTATGTCCAGGAAACATTAAGCAAAATGTGTATTTTAAGGCAGTTTCAGCCAAAATAAGGTGACAATCCTAAAGAATTTCATGACGATTGCTGGGGGAGAAATCTTGAGCCTTAACCACACTTCAAGCCAAATTTGTGTTTACCTGTCTTAAAGGTTTTGAATCCCCTCACACCTTGCACTATGAGAAGCTGTTGCATTGCGTTTCTTTTTTAAAAAGCACCTTTATGGCTGGTGACTTTGGGAAGTTCACATCCCTTTCCTTAAATTACTGTGGTGTGTATCCAGCAAAGCCTGAGCTCTGCAGGAGGTGGCCGGGTGATGCTACCAGGGCGCTGTCCTCACCTGGAGTCTATCAGCTTCTTCCTTCTTCCCACCCTGCCTGAATTAACATAATTCCCACCTTGGAAGGGCTGGTGAAGCACAAAGCTGTGCAGGTGCAAATGATCCCCCTTGTTTAATCCCTGGGGAACATGTGGGGCTGGAGTGGATGGTGCACAGGAGAGGGATCATAGAATCACCAGGTTGGAAGAGACCCACCGGCTCATCGAGTCCAACCCTTCCCACCAATCTCTAAACCGTGTCCCTCATGCTCCTTCTCCCGGCTGTGCTCCCCTGTTCACACAACTGTGAAGAACGCAGGTTTGAAAATCCTTTTTTTTCCCCCTTTGCAAATTATTTGGTGCCCAGAGTGACTTTTACGGCTGCATATTTTCCCCTCCTGGAGATTCAGCAGCGTATTAATCACGCTCTCCTCTGATGTTGTGATTTGCGTCGCCTGCCAACTGCACGCGGCCCGTTTGGCATCTTCTCTGACAAACCCAGGTTTAAATGGCTTTACCATTCATACTTAAGGCTTAGCTCTCTGTATCAATTGTAATTTTTTTTCCAGTTTGATTCAACCAAACCAGAATTTGTTGCAGAGGTAGGGATGAGTGGCTGTACCCGGGCAAACAGAGAGCAGAAACCTGCAGTTGTGAGTGGCGTGAGAGAAAATAGGGTCCGCAAAGGATAATTCAGAATAGTTGTTTAAGAGGTGTTGGGGTTATTTTTCTGCAACAGAAAATTTCCCAGGGGAAAGAGTTTGTTTTGAGGAGGTGTTTGGTTTCTTGCTTTGGTTTGTGTGTCAAGTGTTTGGGATGCGAGGGCATTCCCAGGGCCTCTGCGGGGCGATGCTCCAGAGATGCACAGGGTTCAGGCCAATGCTGGACACTTGAGCCGTCCTTATAGGGAGGGGAAAGAGATGGGGTTGTTCAGCCTGGAGAAATAAGGCTCTGAGAGACCTTAGAGCAGCATTCCAGCACTGAAAGGGGCTCTGGGAAAGCTGGAGAGCACTTGGGGCACAACAACGCTGAGCAGCTACAGACTAGGAGAAGCCTGGCTGGAAAATGCCTGGAGGAGAGGGTCCTGGGGGTGTTGGTCAATAGCCGACTGACCATGAGCCAGCAGTGGCCCAGGTGGCCAAGAAGGCCAATGGCATCTTGGCTTGGATCAGAAACGGTGTGACCAGCAGGGCCAGGGAGGTTCTTCTCCCTCTGGACTCAGCACTGGTGAGGCCGCTCCTTGAATCCTGGGGTCAGTTGTGGGTCCCTCAGCACAAGAAGGATGTTGAGGCTCTGGAGTGAGTCCAGAGAAGAGCAACGAAGCTGGGGAAGGGGCTGGAGAACAGGCCTGATGAGGAACGGCTGAGAGAGCTGGGGGTGTTTATCCTGGAGAAGAGGAGGCTGAGGGGAGACCTCATTGCTCTGCAACTACCTGAAAGGAGGTTGTGGAGAGGAGGGAGCTGGGCTCTTCTCCCAAGGGAGAGGGGACAGGATGAGAGCGCCTCAAGCTCCACCAGGGGAGGTTTAGGCTCGACATTAGGAAAAAATTTTCACAGAGTCACTGGGCAGTGTCAGAGGCTGCCCAGGGAGGTGGTTGATTCACCTTCCCTGGAGGTGTTTAAGGGATGGGTGGATGAGGTGCTGAGGGACATGGGTTAGTGATTGGTGGGAATGGTTGGACTCAATGATCTGGTGAGTCTCTCCCAACCTGGTTTTTCTATGGTTCTATGATTTTATTAGGCAGTGTAGGGATACGGCAAGGAGGAACAGTCTTAAGCTGAAAGAGGGGAGATTGAGATGAGTGGTTGTTTTAGGAAGAAATGTTTTGCTGTTAGGGTGGGGAGGCCCTGGCCAAGGTTTCCCAAAGTCATGGTTGCCCCATCCCTGGAGGGGTTCAAGGGCAGGTTGGATGGGGCTTGGAGCCCCTGATCCAGTGTGTGGTGTCCCTGCCCATGGCAGGGTTGGAACTAGATGGGCTTTGAGGTCCCTTCTAACCCAAACCACCCTCTGATTCTATTTATTTTTTACTTTCTCTGGTGCTGTGTGTATGGAAGAGGTGTGAACAGGATCTGGTCTGTGCTCTGCTACCTGGGAACTTGTCTAGACAGCATGTGCCAAGGGTCAGGCGGGGAATTTGGACTGCAGTTACTCAGCCCAAGCTTGGCCCCAGGGGATTCTTCCTAATAATTCTTAATCTGGGCCGGGTGGATATTTGTTCATTCACAGTAAGAAATAAACAGGGAGAGATTAAATAAATAGCAAAAAAAAAAAAAAATTAATGCTGGCTAAGTAAACAAAGAAATTCCTCAGTAGCAAACTCTTCTTTTACAGTTAGTGCCCTGTAAATAGGTCACTGGGAAAGCTGCTTGAATCATGAAGTCACCGCGGCAGCACCAGGCACCTGGGGAGCCTCAGGTCCGGGGGTCCAGCTGGGAAAGAAGTGACCCTAAAATATGGGGGTGGAGGGGCATCCCTGCAGCTGCTTCCTCACCCCCCTGTGGTTCTCCCACCCACCCGTCCTTGCCGTGGGGTCCTGAGGCTCCAGCAATTAGTACAGCAGGGTTTTAGCACACTTCAGAAAGCAGCTTTTGGAGTGTAAAGTCATCTCCTCGGAGGCTGGTGTTTATAGCTTGAGCACCGATTGCCAAGCCAGCACGAAACACCCGACAGGGACCATCTCAGCTATTGCATTTTGTGTATGTTTCTGCAAAAAAACCCCAGCATTTTTCAAGGCTTTGCTGGTTGCCTCAACCCTGCATCCCAGAGCCCCAGTCCAGCTACAGAAGGATTTGGCCCCAGCGCGAGCCTGGTGGCACAGAAGACGAGAAGCGTTTTGGCGAGGGCTAATAAATACAGCTTATGCTAATTGAGTGCTGGGAGCTAAGGGGCAAAGTTCTTCTAAACACAGCCAGGGTGCCAAGTCTCTGCTTTCCGGTGGTTAAATTACTTTCCTCTTTCTACAAATCAAAAAAAAAAAAAAAAAGCCAATGGGTCTCTGCGGCACCACTTTACTGGAGGAGTCTCTCCTGGATCAGTGTGTGTTTTATCCTCCCCAGGGTTGCTTCTGGAGTTGGATGTTGCGCGTGGCCGCCTCCTCCTTGGTTCTCCCAGAGGGCTGGGTGGATGGTGGTCTCTGTCCTGCTGCCTTTGCCCGGTTGGGATGGAGAGCACAGCTGGGGGGGCCATGTAGGATGCTGAGGGCAGGAACCCCAAGCTGTGCTGGCAAGGAAGCACCTCTTGAGCATTGGGCTTGTAGCACAACCCCAGATTTTCCCTTTCCCACAGGCAACACCTCTATGGATGCCCTTGACTCAGTGTCTTCCCCTCCTTTCACCAGCTCCAGTCTCCCTTTACTCCCCTGGACGTCCCCAGGATGATCCCAGCTGGGACATTTCTCTCGGAATAGTGTGAGTGCCAGGGAGACACTAGGACCCAGGAAAAAACTCTGGAGAATCCCAGAGTGGGAAACCTCTGGATTGATTCCCCCTGGGCACTGTGCTGGGGTGGCAGGAGAGGCTCTCGCCTTCCCGTCTCCGTCTTGTGCTCTGCAGAAACACCGTTTCCCGGCTTCGCACAAAGCTGCTAATCTCTGGGAGACGCTGGCTTTCTGTTTACATCAGCTTTTGTTTTGGACAACCAACTCTCCAGAGCTCTGAGCTCAGCGGGGCTGTGTGACAGCCAGGCGTGACGGCACCGCGTGCTCTGCTGGCCCTCGCTCCCCTTCAGCAGGCGCCTCGGAGCTGCTCCCCATCACCCGAGCGCACGTGAATCCACTCACACCCACCTGCACCCACCCAGGGGGCTGAGCACGGCAAGACCCCCAGGGAGCCGCTGCTGGTTCTGCAAAGGCTTGGTGGTTCTGCAAAGGTTCTGCTGCCTTTTTCCTTCCTGCCACACCAGAGTTGCTTCTGGGTGTAATCCTGACCCCAGACCCTGCTGCTGAGACACGTTTGGTGCTCCCTGGTGCTGGGGGATGTGTGTAAGCTGAGCACCTAACCTGCATCCACCCTTCACGGAGTCATAGGATGGTTTGGGGTGAAAGGAACCTTAAATCTCAGCTGGTTCCAGCGCCCCTGCCACGGACTGGGACACCTTCCCCAGAAGATGTGGGAGAAGAACCCCTGGGAGCACAAAGCCCATCCCAAGGCCGCTTGCAATTAAATCCCTGCACAACACCGTCCTCTGTTTATATTATTGAATTAGGGATTTTTGTTTTCATTCCTGGCCTCTGTTTACATTCCTTGTACCCTAGCTTAATTCTTTCAAAACGGCAGAAGCAATAGCATCCAATACGCGACACCCTCGGAAAGGTCAGGAATCTGCTGCGGGGAAAGGCTGAAGCTCGGAAACAGTGACCACACGTGGGAAAAGCTACAGTGAACCGGGATGGCTTCAAAATTTAGGGAAGGGAGGTCAGGCAGTGCCATAAGCCTTGGGTTTGGAGGCATTGGGCTGAGAGCTTGAGCTGGAACTCAGATACGTGATTGGAAGCTGAAGTGATTTACCTGTAAGCTTTTCTGTAAGCTTGTCTGGTCAGTTGTGCAGCTTGGGGTCATCCTCGTGTGAGCTGCAAGGTCACGGCCAGCGCTGCCTTCTCCAGATTTTTCTAACAAGGCTATCCGAGGATCTTAATTTGAGGAAAACATGAGATCTTCCCTTTGGGGACGGTACAGGAATGGCTTGTGTAATTCCCTGACCAGATCTGCAGCCAGATGAACTTGCTGCTTGAGTTCACAGAATCGTTTGGTTGGAAAAGACCTCTGAGATGATTGAGTCCAACTGTACTGTCCATTCTTACACTGTATCCCTGAACATCTCATCTACCCATCTTTGAAACCTCCTGGGCTGGTGACTCAACCCACATCTCTGGGCAGCCTCTAACTATCCCTGCCTGCTGCCTCCTTTCTTTTCACCGACTTGTGGAAAATCCTGCTGGGTGGGAAGGTAAAAATCTTGCCTGGGGCTCAGGTGTGGAGTTCAGCTCCAAGGTTTCGCTTCTGCTGAATGGGCGCAGTGGTTTAAGCCCAGTGGTGTTTGGCTGCAGAGCAAGGATGATCTGGAGGGGTTTAAGGTGCAAGTGGATGAGGTGCTGAGGGACATGGTTTAGAGATTGGTGGGAATGGTTGGACTCAATGATCCGGTGGGTCTCTTCCAACCTGGTGTTTCTATGATGTCCAAGGTGCCTCAGTTTGCACTTTGACACTTTTATTGGCAACAGTCAAGCTCACATAAAAAAAAAAAAGATTGTTTTTTTGCTCACAAACTTCTGACATCTGAGCCACAAGCAGAAACTTTTCTCAGGAGCCAGATTTCTTCAAGGTTAGAAGCTGAGTGCTGCCCGTCCACACCAAAAGCTGATGCTTTGCTCTGTTTTCAGGATAAACCAGTTTGGTTTCTCACTTTCTCCGCCAATTTATCCCTGGCTGTTGGAGGACCCTGAGAGCTCGACGCTGCCCTGGTGGGTTTGATTTTGCGGCACAGCGGGGATGCCTGATTAACCATCCTGTGGCAAACCACAGCGTCCCAGCTCTGTGCACCCCTCTACCTCCACAGCCATCCCCCTCAAAAAAAAAAAAAGGAAAGCATCCCAAGGGCTCACTGAGAGCCAGGCAGGACTTACTGGGAGCCAGGCAGAGCTCGCAGCGCATCTTTTCCTACCACCCTTCCAAGCGCCTGCGAGGGGACCAGCTGTTTGTTTGCAGCAGCTCTGGTCTCTATTGGAGATGGTTGGTGCGTGTCCGCCCTATGAGGCAGCCGGTCCTCATCCCCAGTGATGCTCACGTGCAAAACCTTTCCCCAGTCGATAGCTGGGAGGTGGGGAATAAAAGGTAAAAAAAAAAAAAAAAATCACCCTGCTTCAGTTGCCTGGGTTTGCGTTTCACCCCATAGCAGCGTGCGGGAGTCTCTCCGGCCGCCTCCGGCTCCTCGTGGCTGCAGGCTGGGATCTTTTGGAAAGCGCTGCCTGGGTTGGATGGAACAGCACTGAAATCGGAGCAGGATCCAAAAAGCTGAAGTGGGAAGGCAGCTTTTAATGTGTGCCCAGCCTTTTCCCTTTTACAGGATTAATGTCATATGATGAATAAGCGAACATCACTCTCTATAGGGGTTTTAAGACTCGAGGAGCCAGGGTGCTGAGTGTTTTGTTGGATATCATAGGATGTTCCCATAACAACTTTTTTGCAAAGGGTTGAAATACTATTATTTCCTCGGGTTTTGCTTTCTCATTCATCACTGCCACCGGCAGCTGTTTACATTTTGGAAGAATTACATCAATATTATCAGAGCGCAGCTCTTCTCCTTTAAACTCTTGGCATTTCTCGCTCAGGCAAAGAGGCTCAGTCATATGAAGAGGTCTGAGGGCAAGTGCTGATAATTCAGCAGAGGGAAGGGGTCTGCAGAGCGATGCAGCCACATAGAATCACAGAGTTCTGTGCTTGGAAAAGACCTTTGAGGGGCTATATGGGTTAAACTGGTTTTGTGGAACGGTTGAGTAAGACCCCACTCCCTTTCTACCCCAGTCGAGGGCAATTCAGACTAATGGGAACCCCGCAGGGATCTGCAGCCAACATGAAGAGAAAGCAGGAGGGGTCTGATGGGCATCGCTCAGGAGCCCAGAGCATCTCCTGGGGTTTCTCCTTTTGTTTTTCTGCACAAGAACTGCAGCCAGTGCAGAGAAAGCCCTGGTGGAGCAGGGAAACAGATCCCCATGAATCTGACTTTCCACTGTTTTCCAAGCTTAGGGGGTTTGAGGCAGGAGGCGGCTGCTGTAGCTTGGTTTTCCATGAACTTTAACTTCTGAACTGCTGTGCTTGAGCCCTTACTTACTTCGTTTAGAGAGGGAGAGATGGCATGAGGCCCAGGAGCCTTCCTCTGGTGTGACTTTTTTCCCCTCTTTCCTCCAGAACCCTTCGAGCAGGCTCATTCCAGTGATCTGCTTTCAGACAAGCTCCCTGGAAACTGAACCAAGATGCAAATGTCAAGATTATGCCAGCCTTTTGTCATTAATTATTGGTTTTCTCCATGAAAAAAAAATAAAACCAGCTCAGCTTCCAACTTCATGGGAGAGTTCAGCTCCCAGGCAGGGATTTCCCCTGGTGCGCTCAGTCTGCAGCCCCAGCCTGGGAGCAGGAGCAGAGAGGTTGTGGCTTCTGCTCAGAGCATCCACTTCTCAGGGATCCCTCCCTCTGTGCTCTGGTTGCTCTGCTTTAAATCTCATGCTTCCTGCCCAAGCTTTATAATATTTCCTTTTATTCCTAAAAAAAAACCCTAACTTTTTAACTTTCACTGAACCAGAAATGCATTTTGCTCCCTTCAGTCAATGCTGTCCCCTGAAATTCTGTTTTTTTGCTGAGTTATACAGGAGAAAACCAGCTGGGAGATGTAGTTAAGAACTGAAAATATCTGTCAAGCAGCGTTTCGCTGGTGGAAGGAGACCTGTACAAACAAGCTAAAAAGCATCCACATCTCTGCACTGGTTTGGATCCTACTGCTGCTTTGATCTCCCTTCCAGACATATGTCCTCTCCTGCCTGCAGCCCCCAAACGTGTATTTTCAGGAGGGGAGAGAGGAGAACAAAAAGAAACTGGATCTCCCAGACACTCTCTCCCATCCAAGAATGTCTCAAGCAGAGCTTATCTCCTTCCTGCAGTCCCCAAACTGTCTGACAGATGCTCGGTAGGCAGCGTTGTTGGTGTTTGGACCCATCTTAAAAGACGTTCACTCGCAGTTGGGTTGGAAGAGGGACAAAAAACCCCATCAAGGATCTTCCGTCTTCTTTTTGATAGGAATGATTGGACTCGATGATCCGGTGGGTCTCTTCCAACCTGGTGATTCTATGATTCTCTTTTTCTTCTGCTGCAAGGGGAGAGGAGCTGGCACTGCAGCGCGCAGACCACTCCGGCTTTGCTTTTCTCCTGGTTGCAAGGTCGGTCTCGCTGAGCTTGGTCGCTGCAGGTAGCAACTACTCCGGTTAGCAAACAAGGCTTGAGCTGAAGGGCAGGTAGGGAAGGACCTCCAGGGTCACATCAGCTCTCTGAAAACAAACCAAAAAGTGGAAGGAGGGTGGTGGCCGGTCCCACCTCCCCAGCAGAGCTGCCCCAGCTGGGCTGTGTGTTCTGGTCTGCAGGTGCCCACGGCTGCATCTGAGCACCAAAGCCTCTCCACGGTCAGAGTTGATGTCCTGCAGGAGCTGCCTCCTGGGTACCTCCTCCAAAGGGGGTCTGCAGCCCGGGAAGGAAGATGACCACTGAATGGTGTGACCAGCAGGGTCAGGGAGGTTCTTCTCCCTCTGGACTCAGCACTGGTGAGACCGCTCCTCGAATCTTGGGGTCAGTTGTGGGCCCCTCAGCACAAGAAGGATGTTGAGGCTCTGGAGCGAGTGCAGAGAAGAGCAACAAAGCTGGTGAAGGGGCTGGAGAACAGGCCTGATGAGGAACAGCTGAGAGAGCTGGGGGTGTTTATCCTGGAGAAGAGAAGGCTGAGGGGAAACCTCATNCCCTGGAGGTGTTTAAGGTGTGGGTGGACGAGGTGCTGAGGGACATGGGTTAGTGTTTGATAGGAATGGTTGGACTCATTGATGCGGTGGGTCTCTTCCAACCTGGTGATTCTGTGATTCTATGATGGAGAAGGAAATCTCACCCTGGGACCATCATTATGCTTCAGATGTTTTGTGCTGCATAGCTCAGCCCAGGGGTGATGGGGCCCTAGATGGCATTGGTGGCTTTTAGAGGTGACAAGTAGGGACACTGATCCAAGGGCTGTGTGCAGTGGGAGCACCCATGCCCAGTGACAGCCCTGGCAGAAGATGTTCAGTAGCGGTTTTCCTGCTCCTTCTTTGCTATTTGCTTCCCAACTGAACTCTCGTGTGTGCCCATGCTAGCAGTGACGAGCTGGGGGAACTCGATGGTGTGACTGTGTGCTCCAGTTCTCTGTGGTGCCCAGCAGCATCGCAGCAGCTTCCTCAGTGCTGTGGACACCAGGGGCGGCATCCGAGTGGAGGTGGAACCTGAGCAAAGGTGGTGCCCAGCTGGAGGTGACATCTGAGCAGACAGAGCGCTCAAGACTAGGTGGCAACTGAGTGGAAGTAATGCCCGAGCAGAGGTGGCACCGGGCAGAGGTGCCTGGAGAGAGCATCCAATTAGAAGTGGCACCCAAATAGTGGTGTCACCTGAATGGAGCTGGCACCAGAGAAGCCATGGCCAGAGGTGGCACCCCGCAACCATCGGCTCTTCCATCCATCACCAAACCTCCATCGGGGCAAGGGACTCCCGAGGGACCCCAGTGGGGTGCTGCAGGGAAAAGACCAGGGTGCAGCTCCCAGTCAGCGTGGTCCTGCTGGGGAGGCGATCCCTAAAGGGTGCCTGGGCTGTGCAAAGGCTGTCCCCTCTCCCGTCCTCTCCTGCCGTACCTCCTACAAGTTTTGCTCGTCCCTCCCACTCCCTCCCAAAGCTCTCCTTCTGTCAGGGAGCTGGGAAAGGCTGGGGATAAGAAAAGGGCTCTGCAAGCAAGGCTACCAGTCTGGCTGGCTGCCTCCCGCGGATGCTCGGGGCCAGGGAGCAGGGCAGCCAGCGTTCCCATGGCCCTCCCCAGCGGGATGCTCCTCGCCTGCTCCCTCTGCCTCCTGCCCGGTAAGTGCCCGCTCCCCATTCCGCGTCCACCCCAATTCCCTGGGCGAGGGGAAAGCAACCGGGAAGAACTTTTTTTCTCATTTGAGAAATGTGCTGGAGGAAGCCCAGGGTTAATAAGGCTGTTGGAAAAGTCTTCCCCGGAGCAGGAGGGAGGGCGAAGGCGAGTTGAAAGGGATGGAAGGCTTTGATGGGCTCCCAGGAATGAGCAGACGGGCAGCGTGGCAGCCTGCCGGCCCCCCTCCTCGGCTGGGCTGCCGTCGCAGTGGGATGAGAGAGCGGTTTTATGAAGCGTAAGATGCTGGGGGAGCAAAAAGCTCCTTCCCACCCCAGAATAAAGCCAGACCCTACCTAGACTTAACTCTTGTGACCCACAGGTGGTTTGCTCCGCTGTACATGAGGGGGTTGTGCAAAAGAGCATCGCTTGGGCTTGAATAAGAAAGGTTTTGGGGCAAGTATTTGGTTTCAAGAGGTGAACACAGAGCCTCTCTCGTATGGCTCAGCCTGTGCGGGACGAGCCCTACAAGTTCTGGGGTGGGAGAGGGCGATACGCTCCGTGCTGGCCCCTCGCTGGCACATTTGAGCTCGCTTCTTGCAGAAAGACGCTCCCTGCCAGTGGTCGACTTGTGCTGCAGTTACATCTGGCATCCTCCTGCACGCAGCCCAGGCTCAGAGCAGCCAGGCTGCGACCACTTGGTTCTGCAAAAGGGGAAAAAAAAAAAAAAGTTTTCCCTGCTACTAGGAACGCTGCCAGTGGCTCACGCCTCCTCGCCAGCGCGCAGCGCTTCTGCCGCTGCAAATATTCCGAAACATCCTGATGGAAAAGCACCCTAGGGTGGGAGGATTTTTACTGCTTTTGGGGTTTTTCCCCTCTTTCCAAGCGCTTGATCCTTTAAAGTGAGCCGCGGCGGAGCTTCCTTTCTGTGCTTAATAGGGAACATATGTGTGTGTGTGCGTCTTGCATGGCGGCAGCAAGCGTGGCGGGACGTGGAGCTGCCGAGGACGAGCACAGCAGCGTGGAGACGGCGACACAGCCCCAGCCGTGCTGACGTGGGCAACCGTGTCCATGGGGTGAACTCCCCTTTAAAGAGATGCTGCTCAGAGATCCGTGACGGTTATCGCAGAGTAGGGATGTGGCACGTCAGTGTCTCTGCCCAGGGCTGATTGGAAACCCTCTGAGATCGATGATGGCTGTTGCAGAGTTAGGGATGTGACACATCAGTGTCTCTGCCCAGGGCTGATGAGAAATCCTCCACATCAGCCTTTCTGCACCACTCCATGGTGTCTCTGGACCGGGATCATAGAATCATAGAACCTNGTGATTCTATGATTCTACGATCAAGTCCGACCATACCCGTCCACTACTAAATCTGAACCAATCTCTCCAACCTGTGGCTGCTGGCTGGTCTATTTTGTTGAGGTCTAGTGCTGGCATTTGACCATCCAGACTAAAACCATAGAATCATAGAACAACCAGGTTGGAAGAGACCCACCGGATCATCGAGTCCAACCGTAAAGCAAGTTTCCACAATGTGTGGAAGCCCCTAGGGCCCTGGGCTGAGCAGAAGGGGCTGGGTTGGGATGTGCATGCATGGAATGCGCCCTTCACCATGCGGGCAAGGTGCCTGTCCGGGGGCAAACCCTCCTCCTGGGTCAGGGGAACCTCCTGCGTTAGGGTTCTGTCCCTGCTCTTGCATCTTCCCATGTGCAGCCTGGTTGTCCCCATAGGCGCTTGCTCAGTTATTCCTTGTTGGAGCCTAGGGAGGAGGCAGGCAATGTCAGCAGCTCCCAGCAGGAACATTGCAGGAGTGCAGAGCGGTGCCTCCGTGCCAGCCCATCCCGTGGGGACAACCCAAGATATCCCTCAACTGCAGATCCAGGCAGCTTCTCTTCCCTCAGGCTTTGGTGTAAGGGGTTCTGAGCCACGGCTTTTTAAAGTAAAGGCATTCTCACCAGTTCACCCAGCTGGTCGCTGACACCGTGCACTGGAAGGGAAGCTGTGACTTCCAGAAGGACCCAGGGAGGATGCGCTAAGATGTGGTAACTTCCCTTGTGTCAGCCCATGCACCTGGTTTTCTCCTTCAAGAGAAAGCAGTCAGCTCCTTCCCTTTCTAATGGGTCACCAAATGGTAGAACCATTAAGCTTGTTCCATGGGGCACACCTGGCATTGTCCCAGGTCCTAAAGGACTCTCCAGTCCAGGCTTTGATGGGGGAGACTCGATTTTGTGTGGCTGCACAGCCCCAGTAGTGGAGTAAGTGACCCCCCCCCACCAGCTTCCCATTCACCAGCCAGGGAAGTTTCAATAAACAAACCCCTGAGGTCCCAAGTGTTCTAAGAATGCAGCCCCCTGCACACCCCTCTCAACCTACCACTTTCTTGATGTCTTCCTGGGACAGGGGCAGTCAGGGAGCTGATACTATTCCTGAGGGACATGGTTTAGAGATTGGTAGGAATGGTTGGACTTGATGATCTGGTGGGTCTCTTCCAACCTGGTGATTCTGTGATTCTATGATTCCTGATGCCATTTGCATTATCGCTCATCAATACCCAGCAAATCAATAACCAATACATTCCTAAGGGCTGCAAAAACTCGTCTGTCGAATGCTCCTCGCTGGTTTTCGGGGGGAGTTGCCAGAAAGCTGGAATTACGGAAGCACAAGGTACTCACACAGCTAAATGCGACGGGGCTGTTAGTCAGAGATTTTGTGGGTGCTCAGGAATGTTACAGCACATAAGGCAGCGATGACTGATCCTCTGTTCATCCTCAGCGTTCCCCGGCTCTTCATCCACCACTGAAGAAGCCACCAAACCCTGGGTTGTTTCCTAATAGCCGATGACAAAAACTGGCTTTGAGATAGAGACCTGGAGAGGAATTTGGTGCTTCCAGTACCTCATTTGAGCGCTTGATAGGAATTAAAGCTAGAGGGAAACACAGGGACACGTGGTTCACCCTGCTCCTTCTTGGGGCCTCCTAGTTTTTGCCCAAATACCCTATACAAAGTTTAAATTTTTTCTAGTTAAGCCAAACATTTCAATTCTAAGAAAAGAAATTGCAATGTGCGTGGCAGATGGGTGGCAGAGGAGCATCCAGTTGAGCTCGTGTGGCGGTGGGGACGGGATGCCAGGGGTCCCAGTGGCATCCCCAGGGATGCTGAAGATGTGTGGATTGGAGCGGCAGTGCTGGGGTCCACGGACCCACTGCCCCATAGCAGAGGTCACCTCGCCTGGGTGGGCTTGGGCAGGGAGAGAGGAGAGTGAGAGCAACACGAGGTGCGTTTCGAAGTGCCAGATTAAGAGGCTTGAACCCGGCACGCTCCAGGTTTTTAGCAAACGGGAGCTTTCCACCCCACCACGTGCTCCTGGGCTTGTCCAGCAAGCATCTCCCCGCAAGAAAGCGGGAGCTTGGAGCAGTAAATGCTGGGTTTGTGTCCCTCTCATATAGAATCATAGAACAACCAGGTTGGAAGAGACCCACCGGATCATCGAGTCCAACCAGCCCTATCAAATATCCTTCACCTTGGGTTACTTGTGGTGCCCTCAAACCCTCTTTCTCCTCACGTGCCACATCAGGGACCTGCAGCAGCCTGGCAGCGGGCAAAGCTGCCTTTGCCCTGGGGAATTTGGCAGAAAAGCCCATGTGGACCCAGCCATAGGTTCCCATGGCTGAACGCAGCCACAGCCTTTGAGATAGAATCATAGAATCACCAGGTTGGAAGAGACCCATCGGATCAGAGTCCAGCCATTCCCACCAATCTCTAAACCACGTCCCTCAGCACCTCGTCTACCTGCACCTTAAACACCTCCAGGGAAGGTGACTCAACCCCCTCCCTGGGCAGCCCGTTTCATTGCCTAACGACCCTTTCAGTGAAGATCTTTTTATTCCCACCAATGCTCCCCCCCGCCGATGTTGCTGCCCCGTGTTGTCTCGGCCTCTCTCCAGAAACCCTGTCCCGAGCTGTGAAAGTGCCAGAGGCCAGCAAAACGGGCTGGGTTTGCACGATTCTTCATTTTCCCCACAGTAAAATAAAATTAAGGAAATTCTTCCGGCAGCTCCATCTTAAATCATAAAGGTTTGGAGCAAAGGCGGCAAGATAAAACCTCTCACAGCAGCAGAGGCAACTCTGGGGCATCACAACAAGCACGGCCGGGCTGGTACCTTCCTCGTATCCAATTGCCGGTGGTGAATCTCGATACCTGCCTGAAGGATGCAGGCAGGAGGAAGGTTCTGGAGCCCCAGGAGCACCCCCCCTTCCAGAAGTTTCCCTTCTACGGAGGACTTTTTTCCCAGTATTGTTTCCCCAAATGTGTTTTGCTTTTTCCCCTTTCAATATTTGACCCGAGAAGAATCAAAACTTCGGACCCAACAGAAGTTCCAGTTCAGAAAGGAGGAATTTGAGGCTTCCTGACTTGGCGGCGGCGCAAGCAAAACATGTGGCTTTTGGTCACTTATTTATGACAGTGATGTCATTCCTGACAAGAAAATGAGACTCGGTTCTCCGGGTTGCTAAATCTTTTTGGCAGCCTCTCAAATATCTCCCATTAGTTTCAGCCAGATTAAATATTCTCTGATTGGTTTTCTGGGTTTTTTTTTTTTTTTTTTCTACCTCGAATGCACNAAAAAAAAAACAAAACAGAAGAAATCCCATCGCATCCTCTCTGATATTTGCTCTGTGCCCACGTGATGAAGATCCTCCTGCCTGAATTTTGCTTGAAATACTTCAAAATTCCTCTCTTCAAAAGGTCCCCTGCTTCCAGCCAGATCCGAGGGGTCTCCCCCGCTTACCACTGGCAGTGACGTGATGCCCCGGGATGCTCCCAGCTCCCTCTAACCTCCCCTCTTCCTTTGCCCATCGCTCCTCCCCACGGTCTTCGCTTCTCCACCGGGTAACAGTTAACTCAGAGTTGGTTTTCATTTGTTTCGTGATGTCAAATAAGGTCAATCTACCACAAAATATTCTGGCTCTCATTCTCCCCACACCATCTCCTTTTTTTTTTTTTCCTTCCTTCCCTGCTTTCTAGAATTTCTTTTTGTAGGATTTTGAAGCTCCTTACCTCAGCTCTCCTTGGCGAGATTCCGTGGGTCTCTGCTTACAGAGCAAACATTGCAGATCTGTTCCTATGACTGCAAAAAAATGAGCTTTATCCCTAACATTCCTACCTATAAAGCACTTTCCATCCTGATTTTTTTTCTGCCTGGGAAGAGGCATTCCCAGCCTATCTCGTTGACAACTCTCCTTTACCCCTAGAAATACCAAATGGGATCCTTCTGCTGCTTTTAGAGCCGTCCTTACTCAGAATGTCAGGATCTTTTCTTTGCAATCGAAGCTACTTTCTGCTCAAAGGCAAACAAAGAGCCAGGATGTCCCCTCTCTGCTTAAGTAAACCTATGGGAAAATGCTAATGTAAGTTAAACCACCTCCCCAAGGAACCATGCAACATCTGCACCCACGGCATGTTTGAGCACAATGCTGGCCTGAGCCAAAACGTGTGTGGATAAAGATCATAGAATCATAGAATCATAGAATCATAGAACAACCAGGTTGGAAGAGACTCACCAGGTCATCAAGTCCAACTGTTCCTATCAAACACTAACCCATGTCCCTCAGCACCTCGTCCACCCATCCCTTAAACCCCTCCAGTGAAGGTGAATCAACCCCCTCCCTGGGCAGCCTCTGACACTGCCCAATGACCCTTTCTGTGAACAATTTTCTTCCTAATGTCCAGCCTGAACCTCCCCTGGTGGAGCTTGAGGCCATTCCCTCTCGTCCTGTCCCCTGTCCCTTGGCAGAAGAGCCCAGCTCCCTCCTCTCCA